>PVHT020004943.1:8736122-8785210 GCA_004024745.2 Catagonus wagneri | reverse complement strand
TTTCCTGTAGATTATCAATCTTTGCCTCCAGTTTATTTCCAATTCCTTGCATCATCATCTTCAGCATCAACAGTCTAAAGTCTCTTTCTGGGAGGCTGATAATCTTCTCATCACTGAGCTGTTTTTCTGGGCTTTTCTCTTTCTCCCTTATCTGAGTTATAGTTTTCTGTCTTTTCATTTTTATAGGTTTTTGGTGTTGTGACCTTTTTGCCAACAATAGAGTGGTAGCCTCTCTTAGTTCTGGTGTTTGCCTCCCCTGTGACTAAAGCTGGTATGGAGGGGGCTTGCTGTAGGCTTCCTGGTGGGAGGGAGTGATGCCTGCCCACTGGTAGGTGGGGTTGATTCCTAGCCCGCTGATGGGTGGGGTTTTGTCTCTGGATGAGATTAGAGGCTGTCTGTGTGCCTGAGGGGTCTTTAGGCAGCCTGTTTAGTGATGGGTGGGGCTGTGATCCCACCTGGGTTATTGTTTGGCCTGGGGCTTCTCAATGCTGATGGGAGGGACCAGATTTTCCCAGAAATGGCTCCCTCCAGAGAAATGCAGGCTAATGAATGTTCCCGAGAGCTTCACCTCCAATGTCCTTCCCCCACAACAAGCCACAGTCACCCCTATTTTCCCAGGAGATCCTCCAAGAATTGCAGTCAGGTTCCACCCGGATTCCTACGGAGACTGCTTTGCCCTGGGACCCATTGCACGTGAAAGTCTGTGTGTGCCTTTCAAGGATGGTGTCTCTGTTTCCCCCAGTCCTATGGATCTCCTGCACACAAGCCCCGCTGGCCTTCAATGCCAGATGCTTCTGGGGCTCTTTCTCCCTGTGCCCGATCCCCAGGTGTGGCGTTTTGACGTGGGGCTCAGAACTCTCAGTCCTGAAGCTAAGTCTGTGCTGCAGTTACTTTCCAGTCTGTGGGGCTTCCCACCCAGGAGGTATGGGGTTGCTTCTATTGCGTAATCACCCCTACTACCTCCTGATGTGGTCTCCTTTTTGTCTTCTGGAGTAGAGTATCTTTTTTGGAAGTTTACAGTCCAGTTGGTTGAAGGTTTTTCGGCATTTGGTTGTAGTTCTGCTGTTTTTCGGGAGAGAAGTTGAGCTCCAGTCCTTCTATTCCGCCATCTTAATCCAATCTCCTACAAAATATTTTTAAAGGAGAAGATTTTCTTCAGAAGCAGAGTCAACAGACTGTTTGCTGCATTCAGTGTAGATTTTTCAGTTAATATGATGCCTTAGTTTTTCACTGCTGATGTAAAGACACCTTTGTTGGATTCTGAACTTTCACCTTACTCTACCCCAGTTTCTGTTCTCATTGGTTTCGCAATGAAATGGACAGTATCCTCACTTTAGTATTTACAGCCTGGACTGTGACCCTCCAATTACAGTTTATCAGAATGAAAATCTGTGTGTGCAGAGCCCAAGGCAAAGTACCTATAAAGGTTACGTCCTGTTTCCAAATATTGAAAAACTCAAATCTTGTGACTTGGGCAAATAGCTCTTCATAACGTTTAGAAAAAGGGCTAAGTTAAAATACAGAATTTCTGACTCCTGAGGTTTGCTTTTTATTTTGTTTTCCCCAGGATGTGGTAGGACAACGGAAGCCAGTTAGTTTCCCGGCTCAAATCTGCTGCTCTCATCTTCCAACTCCTTACATTATCTTGACCACAGTGCCTATATCCATACTCGTGCATGGTTTCACCTACCTTGTTTCTACAGTGCAATCTCTGTCAGTACTCATGCAAGTACTCATGCTTTGTGATTTGCACAGTGGAAGTGAGTAGGCTCTGGAAACAGGCTAGGGTCATTTGGCCAAGGAGTTTTTGGGTTCCAGACCCCAAGGACATGGCCTAAAGAGGGAGGCATGGGATCCAGGTGGAAACATCCCTTATGGAGTCAAAAATCCCAGAGGAGGACCCCAGTGGGTTCATTAGGCCTTTGCCCAGCTATAAAGATATGTTACTTGTTAAGCCTGTAGTTTGGATGTTCTTCAAAAGTCAGAAATGTGTTTCTTATTGGTAAACTAGTAATGGAATTTAGATTAATTTGCAAACACCAAAATCTAAATTTGTATCAACATATTACTATAACTAGTTATGACTATTAGAAATCTAAATTTGTATCAATATTACCATAACTAGTTATTATTACTGTGTTACTACTCAGTACAGTACTGAAATTTGCATATTTTTATTTTTTAAGCAACTTTATTGGGGTATAATTGATATTATTAAAAATTCTACCTGTCTAATGTAAATAATTTGAATTTGGGCATATGCATACATCCATGGAGTACAAAAAGTCTTAAATATGTATTATCTATCATTATTGGGTAGATATCATGTAGGGTAGATAATGATTTTGTAGCTCTTGACTATCATTCTTCTATTTTTCCCTTTACCCAAGTTCCTAAAATCCTTCTCCTTGTGCAGAGATGCCACTGAGTGGGGGATATTGATAGGACATTCATGAAATGTGACTGGTAGAGTAATTGAATCCACACAATTCATTTAACTCTTAAGAAAAGTGTAGTAGTTTCCAGAGAGACTTTTATATGTCTTTTTTTTTGTACAAGTGCTAGATTTGGTTATTTTATATAAGAGAATGAGTAGGGCTATTTTACAATTTAGTATTAAAGAAAAAATCTTTTTAATCTCATTGGCTGAGTTCTCTATAGTAATAGCTCTGAGATGTTTTTATGATACCAGAAAACTCAACAATCTCACTAAATTATGGAATCTAAAAATTCATAGAATCTAAATTTAGTCTTTATGTCATTCAGTTTCACTTGTTAAATTCTTCACGACAGTAGAATATTGGTTGTGATTAAGCAAGATTAATGAAGTTTTCAAATGATCCTAAACAACTGACTTTCTCAGAGGTGATTATGTCTTCTGCTTTGTCCAGAGTTGGATTAATGTGATTTTACTCAAAATGCATACATTGTCATTAAGTCTGGGATTTGTTCATTCTGAGTAAATCCTGTAGATTAAGTAGTACTCTAAAAACGTAATATATTAGTACATAACTGTAACACATATATAATTTTTCAGCTTTACTGAGATAATTGACATACAGTACTATATAAATTTAACATGTACAATGGAGTTCCTGTTGTGGTGCAGTGGAAATGAATCTGACTAGTATCCATGAGGATCCGGGTTTGATCCCTGGCCTCACATTGCCTGTGAGCTGTGGTGTAGGTCTCAGATGGCTTGGATCCCACATTGCTGTGGCTATGGTGTAGGCCAGCAGCTATAGTTCTGATTCAGCCCCTAGCCTGGGAACTTCCATATGCTGCAGGTGTGGCCCTAAGAAGCAAAAAAAAAAAAAAAAAAAGAAATTCTCATCATGGCCCAGTGGTTAACAAACCCGACCAATAGCCGTGAGGATGCGGGTTCGATCCCTGGCCGCTTTCATTGGGTTAAGGATCCAGCATCGCCGTAAGCTGTGGTGTAGGTTGCAGATTCAGCTAGATCCATGGGCTGCAGCTCTGAATTGATCCCTAGCCTGGGAACCTCCCTATACTGCAGTTGTGGCCCTAAAAAGACAAAATAAAAAACAAAGTGAACAACATAATCATTCAACTTAACATATATTGTGATTACCACAATAATCTTAATTAACATCCATCATCTTATACAGAGGCCAAGAAAAAGAGAACATATGTTATATGTACATAAAGATGTCCCATTGCATCAATAGGAAAAAACTGGGCAGAGTTAAATGTATGTATATGTCACATAATGGAGGAGGCTTCCAAGTGATTGCAGTCATTTGCTTTAAATGATTTAGTTAATTTACATGTCTATGGCCGTGCAGAAATACTTTGGCTACCTTCATCGTGAGAAACATTTTAAAAAACTCCTGTTTACAAAGCATACCTCAGATATTATCAAGAGAAAATGTTGTATGTTCACTAAACTATTAATTGACAATGTCAATATACATATATTGACCATGTAGAAATTCCAAGTAGTAAAGGAGGAAAAGATGAAGATCAGTTCTTCTAGAGAGAAGAACCATCTGTCTTCTGGCAGCTCTGTTTAATGGAAACTTAGAGTAGGGTGTGAGAAAATCATACGCAAAGTGGAAGAGGAGTACATGATCAGAGAATCAGATTTGCATCCAGATTTCTCCCATAATTAGCATGCCCTTTTGAGATTGTCTGAGTACGCTGTAATGGGAATAAGGAGTTAGGTACTCTGAGGTTATAAAACTATGTCCAGGATTGTTGAGTTGATATAGAAGGTGTTAATAACCAGGTGTGGGTAGAAGAGAGGCAAGGAAGCCTGGGCACCTTAAGGCTGGTTTATTAAATTGGCTAATCACTCATTAACACAGGGATTCTCAATTCTACCTGTGTATCAAGTACTTCAAGAACTAAAAGTGTTTTAGTCCTACCTAGATCAATTTAATCAGCCTCTCAGGTGGTGGTTTCTGTGTAGTTTTGTGTTTTAAAAACTCCCTGTAGGAGTTCCCGTCGTGGCACAGTGGTTAACAAATCTGACTAGGAACCATGAGGTTGCGGGTTCGATCCCTGGCCTTGCTCAGTGGGTTAATGATCTGGCATTGCCGTGAGCTGTGGTGTAGGTTGCAGACGCGGCTTGGATCCTGCGTTGCTGTGGCTGCGGCGCAGGCCGGTGGCCACAGCTCCGATTAGACCCCTAGCCTGGGGACCTCCACATGCTGCAGGTGTGGCCATAAAATGACAAAAGGCAAAAAAAAAAAAAATAAATAAATAAAAACTCCCTGTAGCTAGTATTGAGCATCATACATGATTTATAATCCTGATGGAAACAGAAATAGAACTATCACTGAGAGAGGTAACTTGAGTCTTAAAAAAAAAAAAAAAAAGTGTAGCTGTTACTATGATACAATAGTCAATGGATTATTATATACCCATTAAAGTGGATCATAAAGTGAAATCATAAAAGCAGTTCGTAAAATGTTTTGTATCCTGATTTACAACCCTACGTACGAATACTATATACTAATTCAACTTCATATATAAAAAATGTAAACGTTTGTTTAATTGACATGGTAGGATTGTGGGATAAAATGTTTTTCATTGACGTTACCACAATGGTGCTTTAATATATTTTTAAGTTTTAAGATACTGCTTTGAAAAAAAATGGTTATTGATGCAAGACGTAACTGCATTTAGCATTTTTTCAAGACTCCTTGGTAACCAAATTCATGGAGAGGAAGCAAAAATCATAGCTATTTCTATAGGGAATAACCTTGTTTTCTCTTGTAAAGAAAACCTGATCAGTGTTATTGCCACACCTGTGCATCAAGCAAAGTTGGTATTCCAGCTTCCCTGTTCTTCCATTCCAAATGATTTGTACTACTTGTATTTTGTACTTCTCATTGCAGTCATGGCAGAATGCAACTTTATTTAATGAGCAAGTTTTTAACTACTGACCTATGTTTTGGACAGTTTTGAAAATGTGAGGAGTACCATAACTAAGATCAATATCTCAACATTATAAAGAGTATGGAATGTGGGCTCGTGTAAGCCTGGTTTCAAATATTAACTCCTATCTTGAATTGCCAACATCACAACAAACACCACTCACATTGTTCAGCTCTCCCTATACAGTGTTACTCATTTTGTTTATCTAATGTCTCTCTCCCCACCATAATAACATGTGCTACATGGTGATAAGAACTTTCATTCTTCAATTCCCTGCTTTATCCCTAGTGTCTAGAACATTTGGCTTATAACAGACTCATAGGGAGTGTTCAATGATATTTATTAAATAAGGGAATTCAGAAACACCATCCCAGTGGAAATTGACTCTCTATCATTTGCGCCTTCCATAGTTTTACCTAAGGTCACTACCTAAGGTCACAGAGTTAGTAAGTTATGAACCCAGTGTTCAGATTCTGTCTTTAAATGATTCCAAACTCCATGGTCTTAGTGATTGTTGTTTTAAGCAGCAAGGCATGGTTATATCTCGAGGCCTTTGCATTTGCCATTTCTTCAACTAGAAATGCTTTTCTGATAGTTAACAGCATGGTTTTCTCCTATTTCCCCTCACTTCTATATTCAAAGGCCAGAATATCAAGACCAGTGTGACTAAGACAGAGTGACTGGACAGGCCTTTTCTCTAAGTGAGTTGAGAAGTCATTGTAACAAAGAATGCAGTTATGTGGTTTATGTTTAACAGGATCACCCTGAATAAACTACTGGGACTAGGCCTAAATAAATGGCAGAGCCATGTCACAAATTACTGAATTAATCAAAGAGACAGATAATTAGACAAGATTCATTACATAGGTGTGAAGTGATTGGAGCTCGGTTATATGTTGATTATAGAACTGAACGGGTTTTACTATTGGAATAGGATATACGATTTTTAAAACAGTGAATCATGGTTAATTTTTAGGTTTTTGGTTGGAGAACTGAAAAAAAGGACTGTAATTTACTCAGTTCCAGAAAACTACAGAGGAACCGATATGGGGTAGAGGAGTGATCAAGGAGTCTGGTTCTATTCATATTAAGTTTGATATGCTTTTTAATTACCCAAATGGTTGTGAGTAAACAACAGGATACGTAAACGTGGAGTTCAGATATTTAAATTAGGAAGTCATCAACATAGAATATTTAAAGTGACTAAATGAGATGACCAAAGAATAGAATACAGATTGAGAGGAAAAGACATAATTAGGACTGAACCCTGGGGTGCCAGCGTTTAAGATGTTGAAGATGTAAGGAGGAAACAGCAGGCAGATTTAGAAAAGAGCAGCTGGAATTGGAGGAGTAAAGCCAGGAATATGTAATATTTGAAAGCCATATATTTTTTTCCCAGGAGAAGAGAGAGATGAATTGCATCATAACTGCTTATAAATCCTCCATATAACTAATAGAATGCCAGTGTGGCTTTTTCTTTTTTTTTGTCTTTTTTTTTTTTTTTAGAGTCGCACCTGTGGCATATGGAGGTTCCCAGGCTAGGGTTCAAATTAGAGCTGCAGCTGCAGGCTTAAGCCACAGCCACAGCAACGCCAGATCCAATCTGTATCTTCAGTCTGCACCACAGCTCATGGCAATGCAGGATCCTTAACCTACTTGAGCAAGATCAGGGATCGAACCTGAGTCCTCATGGATACTAGTAGAGTTTGTTAACTGCTGAGTCACAGTTGGAACTACCCCAGTGTGGCTTTTTCTTCATGGCCACCCCATACCATAGTTACAAAGGGTAAAGAATTCATTTTTAGGACAAAATTATAGATTTCTACCATAATCATTAATTAATAAGATTTAGCACGTACAAGGGCTTATATTTATTTCCTTATTTTCTCAGCAGAAATAAGAGTAAATCGGGCAGTTTTACATTAGGGCTTCTGTTAGGCGTGTAAGGAGTCCCAAGTACACAGGTCGTTGGGACAGTACTACATTTTAACAGCCTAAGTAATCCTTGGTGGTTTGTTGGGGGCAGTTAACTAGATTGGGCTTTTACTGTGGAAGGTTTGGAAAACCAGGTTTATGTGAGGTCTGTAGGACTATATTTACCCTGCATCAGAAGGTGGAAAATTGCTTCTGGCTTTCATTAATCTGTATTCTACCCTGGACTTTCTTGGCTCTGAATGTGCAATAGAATGAGCCTAAAGTTACCAGATTAATTGTGATAATGGGGCAGGTTATAACCATTCATCTTGGATACTTTCATGTTCATAGACACATCAGAGTTTTTGGATGTGGTGTGGAGTAAGTCACATAATAAGGAGGAAGTTAAATTTCAGGAGAGTGAAGTGAAATATATTGCTATAAACAAAATTATTTGCTGTAGATGATTGACTACATAAAAACTGAATAGCTTTTGGATTGTCTGGAAATTACAAGTCTCCAGGGTTTATGTACACTTTAATAGCAGAGATTATGAGCGTCCTGGTTTTCTGCTGAGCATGGAAGATTCAAAATAGTGAAAGGCAGACATTTTACTCATTTAATTTGTGCTTCTGTGAACTAGAGTCAAACTCAATTAATTTTCCTCTGCCCATGATTACTTTGAAAAGAAAGTTAAATATCTTATATAATGTATATATGATTTTAATTCAACTATTAATAATATTAATATTAATATTTTGCTCTGTGAAAAATTCAACTGTTTATGATTTTGTATATTTTGTTTCCAGAGAATCCAAGGTTTTCATTATTCACATTCCTGAGAATGAACTGTATCAGGAGGTTTAATTAAACACAATGAATTACGAGTCTGATTTTTAAAATCAGATAAATTATATTTTTAGCTAACAGCTTTTTTGAGTTAGCTAATAGTTTTTTTAGTTTTATAGAATTATTTTCAGTTAGACATCCATAACATGAAACCAGTATAGGTGCCAATTTATTAAAATTCATTACCTTATATAAAAGATATTGTGAGATGTTTTAATTCTAAGTAGATTAATATTAATATATTTGGTTACTAGAAATAATTCAGAAGATCAGTGAAAATGTATTAAAGCAGGATTCAGCAAGTTAATTCGGTGTATTGTGCCATTTTAAGAAGAATAATTTCACTATGCTATACATCTGAATAATGAAAAAACCCACAAAAAATAAACATAAGAACCAAGATAAGTACAAGTGGAAGAGATATTAAGTTGTTATAAAACACAATAAAAAGGAAATCATATGGCGATCCACTTCTGGTAATGAAGACAGCTTGTATCCTACAGATTTTCCCACGAGTAAAAACTGCCAACCCTGGGGAAAGTTTTGTTTGAAGGCAAAGGGTAGACAAAAACAGGTAGAAACTGAAAAGAATATGCTCCATAAGAAAAAAAAAACAATATGTGATCTTCACATTCATGTAAGTTTTTCTTTCTGAGAGCACGCTCCTGTCTACAACGTGTGTGTGTGTGTATGTGTGTGTGTATAAATGAGAGGCTACAATTCGAACAGTAAAGCACAATCTTTTTGGCTTGAAATATCAGAAGACAGACTTTGAGATTGTCTGGGTGGCGAGAAATTGAAGGGTGGGGAATAATGCCAGGAGGAAACCACAGAACTGTAGAGCCTAATATCTGCATATAAATGCATCTCAAATCCTTGAGTGACCTCTAAACTACATATCTGCCCATGAGTGGGAGAAACGCCAAAGAACCTTGTAGAAAAAAACATTTGGGAAGTAAAAGAATAAAATAAAAAAAATAAAGCAAAGATTTCCATTTTTTGCCACCAAAGGAAGTGGAATTTGGAATTTTAAGCTCCTCAGAAGATCTTGATAAACATTTTGGGCTTTCTGTTAACAGACACAAACATTAAAAGTGAACGTTATTAGTTTAACTGCCTACTGGAATAGAAATTAGTACTCTTCAGAAGAAGATATCATAATTGGGAACCTCTAAATCATTTTATTCAGTGTACTGTCACAAAAAGTTCTTTGAAATGGAGAGAAATGGCAAATTTTATTCATATTTACGAGAAAAGAAATCGAAACATACCTATAGATGTTTTAGATATTACTAGCAGACAAGAACTTTAAAGAAAGCAAATTATGTCAAAGGCTTAAAAAGATGAACCAATAGGCAATCTCAGAAGGGAACTGGAGAGCATGGAGAAAAGATTTGGAAACAGAAAAGTGCAAAGTCTTAAATGAAAATTGCACCTTTTGGGTTTTACAGCATATTGGAGGTGGCAGAAGACAAAGACTGAGATTGAAGAGACCAAATAACGTCTGGGGCAATATAAAGTGGTATAACATCTGTGCAATTTGAGTTCCAGAAACAGAAGGGAGAGAGAATAAGTGAGAAAAAATATGTGGAGGAAAAAAAAATGATCCCCAATTTGGTGAAAAGTATGGGTTTACAGAGCAAAGAAACTGGGCAAATCCCAAGAAAGATAAATACAAGGAAAACCACAAACAGGCACATTTAGGCTGGCTGCTTCAAACTAAAGAGAAAGAAGTCAGAGAAAAAGAATGTATTCAAAGAAAGGAACAACAACGACACTATTGAAAAATGTTGGTTAATACATACTTTGATTTTCTAATAGGAAAACTAACAGCTTAAAATAATAACTAACATTGTAATGTTGAGTTTATAGAATTTGTAGATATGACAACAATGGAATAAAATGGTTGATAAGTGGAAATATATGATGACAAAGTTCTTAACTGAAGTAAATTTAATTGAATAAGGTATTCAGAAGACTATGAATAATAAAAGATGATGTTTTAATCCTTCGAATAACCACCAAAATTTTAGTAAGATGAAATGTATTATCAATTAAAATAAAATAATTAAAAATATGTAATTAACTTGAAAGTTCTGCATATGCAAATCACTGTTAATGCAATGAAAAGACCTAAACTATTTATTATATATATTGACAAAAGGCTTGTAACTAAATATATAAAAATCACTTCTAGGAATCAATAATAAACATATTCTTTCTTAAAGGCTTGTACGTATGCTTATCCCTTGTAATAATTCTATTGGTATTAGTAATTTTATTCTTAAATATGTTACCCAAGAGAAAGAGCATATTTCTACAAGTCTAGCATAAGCGTTGTATAGCTTTATTCATAATACTCACACATTTCAGAATAACCCAAATTCCATCAAAAAGGGATAAACAAATCGTGGCAGGTTCACTCGGTGGAATACTATTTCATAATAGTAATAATAATAATAATATGCTACTGCTCCAACATTAATAAATTGAAAAATATGTGTAGCAAAATAAGACAATCACAGATGAGTTTATACTATTTAACTTCATTTTAATGGATGTTCAAGAAAAGGCAAAGTAAATCTTTAGCAATAGAATTTGGAAAGTGTATGACTACTGGGGCTGAGGATTGGCTGAATCGGGAAATGTGAGTTTTATGAGGTGATGCAAAGATTCTGTTTTGATGAAGGTTTGGTTATATAGGTGTATATGTTTAATAAGACTCACTGAATTGTAAAGTTAAGATTCATCATTTCACCATATGCAGCTTTTGCTTAGATTAAAAAATAAATCTTGCATTATTGTTTGATCCCTTGAAGTTTTATATGAAGTTTTTTTCTCACTAATATTCCTGTTTGGTCAAAAAATTTTTGAAGTTGTTTATAATCAGCTTAGAAGTAGATAGTCTCATACATTTTTATTTCATTATTGCTTTCATTTATTATTTATAAAGCATCAATAATTAGTGTGATAGTCTACAAATAAAGTTTACATATCAAAGACATTCCAATTCAAAACTCAGAGATCTACTAAAACCACAGTGCCGTGTTGTAAATGTAAGCAAACATAAGACTAGTTTACATCTGTTTTTTTGCTTCTTTATCTTTTTGCTTTTCTCCCTGTATTTTTATTTCCAACTATATTAGGAAAAGAAATTGCAGAAATTCCTATTTAAAGAGCTTTAAGAGGAAAGTTCACAGATGACTTAAGAGATGCATATAGGCCTACAGCCTCAGTGATATTAAAGTCAGTAGTTATTGGAAGTCTTTTTTCAACAGATATATGAAAGAATGGGAAATTTGTTTTAATACTTTCCCTTAAATTTTCTCTGAATGGCTCTCTCAGTCTTGGCTCTTCCATTCCCCTCTCCCCATAGAATGTGTGTATATATATAAAATTATGTATATTATATATAATGTGTATATAAACATATAGTATGTTCAAGTGTAGAATATGTTCATATATATGCATATACTCATGTTTTCATTGTTTCTATTAATATTTTTTCAATTAGTATTTTATTAGGCATGTTCCATCTCCGTAATTTTTACTGAGTTAATTTGAATTTGTAGATGTATTTAATATTTCCAAAGTTAAAAATCTCTCTTCTCAGTTTTTCTGTGTATGTAATGGGGATAATAAAAATATCTTATGCTGTTGCTATTCATACATTGCTAAAAGAGGGACTAAAATATTACTACTCTATACAAGTTTTCTGTTAGTATTCAATTACTAAATTTATCATAAATTTTCAATTGTTCATATGAATAGTTTCAATTTTTTCTTGCCGCTTATGGCCTAAAAACTTGAAGACTTTTAAACAAAATTCATGTTTATATCCACAGGAATGATTCAACCTATGTAACAGTAAACTTAAAAAAAATGGTATTTTAATTTCAACTTAAGAAACAATGTTTTCTCTTTTGTTATGAGTTTAGGAGAAAGAATAGGATGAGAAAACATAATCATGTAAAGCCTTCAATAATTTATTTTTGTATAAATTATTTAAAAAAGCAGATAACTTATTCAGCATATATATGTGGTGGATTAAACTAGGTGAAGCACTAATAGAGAGGACTTAAGCAGGAGAGCTCTATTCTGTTTTTTGTTTCATTATTTTAATCTCACTCACTTCTACAAAGAGATTACATAGCCTCTGGAAAATCTGGGCTGAAAGATACATTCTATACATCCTGAAGCACCCTCTGTGGGACCAGGTCCTTTGAATACCTACATCTCTAAGCCAGTTCTAGTATCAAAGTACGTTTACACTATACTTGAACACCTTTAGGCCACATAATTCTCTTCCTGTTTCACACACTTGTAAGCATGGGCATCATGGCCATCATCCTAGACAGGGAGAAATTTTTTTTTTTTTTTGCCTCCCACTGACAATATCATGTTGTACAGGCTGCATTTACTCTGTGAGCAAGTATGTTTTGAGCACCTACCATCAGGCCCTGAGCCGGACATTAAGGACACATCAGTGAAAAACATAGTCTCTTCCTTTAAGAACTATACATTTTGGAGGGTCTTGGAGAGCAGAGAGGCAAACAGTATACTGTGTGCTGATATGGACTTATGCACCATGCCTTTGAAGACATAGCCAGTTCACAAGAAATGGCCTGGGAAATTAAAGTAACATTCAAGAAATGTTTATTGAGGTGTTTTTCCTTCTAAAAGCATGAGTAAGTGGGCAGATTTTTGGAAAACATAATTCTGTAAGCTGAAGAGGCAGGATTGGCATTGTGTACATAGCCACACGTGCCCATTGGCATTGGGTACGCAGCATGTACTAGAGTCAAGAGTACAATTTATGCTTTGGAAACAGTATGAAAAGCACTAGTATCTGGAACAACATCAGCAGTTTGAGACAGAGAGATAGCCAGAGGCCATAAAGTAAAATGTCTTGAACATCATTCTAAGTTATTAAGAAAAACTATTGGGATACTGATTTTAAACAAAGAGTTAAAAGACCAGTAGTAAGACAGCTCTAGCGGATGATTTGTGGCTCTAAGGCAGGTGAGAATGGAAGCATGAACAAGGCTAATTTATAGATAAACTTTTAGTTTAGAAGCTAAGATAGTACCTATAATCTTAGAAAAAAATGAGGTGTTCAGAAAATAACATTGGAAAAGCTTTGTTATCAATTGAACGTGTAAGACCAGGTAAAGGGACGAAGTTTCTGGCTTTGATGATTTCCAGGTGACATCTCCATTTGTGAATGTGAGAAATGAGGAAAGAGGAGGCAGATTATATGAGGAATAAGATGACGATTCCAGTTAATTCATTTACTCAACGGAAATCTGTTGATCATTTACTATATGACAGAAACCTAACCCTTTAAGAGGATACTTCCTAGTGGAAGAAATAAACAATATAGAAATTATATACATACATGTATAAAGTATTTTTGATGGTGATAAGTATAATGGTTTTCAGTAGGCTAGAGAGATCAGGAGTGTAATATAGATTGTAGTTTCATGTGATATTGTCAGGAGACATCACTAAGGGGAAAATATTATAGAAAAATCCCAGGGCAGAAAAAGGAATGATTTGGAGGCTATTTGATCTGGAAGTGAGAGGAAATCCTTAGGTTGAAGGGACAGCCATTTAAAGTCCCAGTTGTGAGAATATGCCCAGTAAGTTGGTGTATGGTCAAAAATGGCCAGTAAGGTTGATCCAACAGACCAAGGCATAAAGTATCAGGAAAAGAAAGTGAGCATGCAGAGTTAAAGTATTATTTAGAAATTTGTGGATCGGGAGTCCCGTCGTGACTCAGTGGTTAACGAATTTGACTAGGAACCATGAGGTTGAGGGTTTGATCCCTGGCCTTGCTCAGTGGGTTAAGGATCCCGCGTTGCTGTGGCTGTGGCTCAGGCCGGCAGCTGTAGTTCCTGTTAGACCCCTAGCCTGGGAACCTCCATATGCCGCGGGTGCAGCCCTAGATAAGGCAAAAAGACAAAAAAAAAAAGAAACTTGTGGATCAACATAGGACTTTAGTTTTTAACTTTTCTCAATATATTTAATATTGAATTACTTTAAATAATATACAGGAACCTTATATAGCTTTATGTTTCTATTTAGCCCACACCTCCTTATTTAGTGCTATCATTTGGCCATTATTTAATTTTTTTCTGCTTTCTTCTCCTTCTGGAATTCTTATTACATGCATATTGAACTGCTTCATATTGTTGTATTAGTGTATGAGATTCTGCTAAGTTTTCTTTCATCATTTTCCTCTCTGATCTTTGGATTGAGTAATTTCTGTTAATTTTTATAAAATCGTATGATTGTCTTTTTTTCCCACCTCTATTCTAAATTTGACCCATAAGGTAAATTCTCATTTATTCTTTTATTTTTTAGCTTTAGAATTTCAGTTTTAATTTCTGTTTGTCAATTTTATTCATTGAAGACATATTTTCATTTCACTCTTTGAAACATGTATCTACTTAACTCTTTATATGATAGCTCTTTTGAACTGTTTATTTGCTAAATCAAACATCAAGCCCTCTTTCAAAGTGTTTGTGCTGATTTTCTTTTTGTCATGAATGTGGTTTACATGTTAACAAAGTAAACTTAAGTTAAAACTGGATATTGTAGGGAGTTCCCTTCGTGGCTCAGTGATTAACGAATCCGACTAGGAACCATGAGGTTGCGGGTTCAATCCCTGGCCTTGCTCAGTGGGTTAAGGATCCGGCGTTGCCGTGAAGGTTGCAGGCGGCTCGGATCCCGCGTTGCTGTGGCTATGGTGAAGGCCGGCGGCTACAGCTCCTGTTAGACCCCTAGCCTGGGAACCTCCATATGCCGCGGGTGCGGCTCTACATAAAAGGCAAAAAGACAAAAAAAAAAAAAAACCTGGATATTGTAGATAATAAATTGCAGCAAATCTGAAGACTGTTGTGAAGTCTGTTATGCTCTTCTGCAGAATTTTTTTCTAGAAGGGGGTTGAATTACCTAGATACACACTTAAAATTTTCTCACTAGCAATATTAATTTGCTCTATTTTTATAATTTCACACTATTAGTTTTTTAACCAGACTCCCAGAGATTTATCTCGTAACTTTATAATTTGGTGTGTAGGCAACTTTGAGTAAAGACATTGTTTATCTTCTCCATAGTTCTTAGGATCCCTCTAATTTTCAGATGTTGGGCCAGCTCCGAAATTTGTTTTCTTATGCTTCAGGACTGTAAGTCTGTAGCTTTTCACTAACTAAGCTGAACCCAGTTGGAAGATGCACTCATTTTAGAAGCAGTGAATTTCCATGCACTGTTGTTTATCAAAAGTGGATTTCTTTTTGTTTTCTGCGTGTACTCCTAGGCTCTTTTGATCCCACCAGACACTGTCAGTCAGGAATTTGTACAGAGTTAATATTCATCTTTTGGGACTCACTTCTCCAGTTTCTCCATAGCCTTGCAAACAAGTTCCTGGTCAAGATTTTTAATTTTGAACACTGTAATATGTGTAAAGTGGCTGCTTATTATAGTTTTGTTTTGCATCGTAAATAGTGATAGATATTGAACATTTACTGATGTGCTCATTAACCATTTATACACATTATTTTGTTAAATATTTAAATACTTTTCCAAATATGTAAATTTAAATGCATTTTTCATTTAGTATATTTCATTCAACATGTTCAGTGTGTATAATTAATATATCAGGGCATTTTTTGTCTTTTACCTTAAATTTTTTAAATATATTCATTTCTCTAGATGTCCTCTGGTAGAAATCTTAATTATTTTTGATATGGCTAGCCAGTTGCCCTAGCACCATATTGGTTTTGCCCATATTTTCCCCAGTGACTTGTGATGCCAGTCTGTCATAAATCATTTCTATATGTATACACCCCTTTCTAAGCTTCTAATCTCTCTAGTCTGGCAATATCTTTGTCTCTGTATTTAGAAAATTACATGATTTCTTAATATCAATATGAATACATAATGTGTGTATATCCCAAGGTTTCATATATATATATACAGACACACACACACACACATATACATATTTTTTAATTTGGAAACCTTGGTATATGATAAAGCAAAACTCCCATGTATACATTTTCAGAATTATCATTCTCAGCTCTTACTGTTCTACATTAATTAAAGCATCAGCTTTTTCAGTTCCATGAAAAAGACTTTAATTAGCATTAACAGAGAATGAATAAATTAAATGCATAACTTGAATTGGGATAGCATTGTCATCTTTATAATATTTTGATTTCAATGCGTGAATATGACTCTCTTAATGTGTTTGAATAATGTTTTATTACATCCATAATGTTTTTGCATATCTTATTAAATTTAAACCTAAATCCCTTATCATTTCTGTTGCTATTGTAAAGTGTCCCTTAGTTTCCTTAGTTATATTTTCTCAAAGGTTATATATCAGTGTATTAGAAAGTTACTACTTTTTATATGTCATATATTGACTTCACCATTGCTAATGTCACTACTAGTTCTTTTAAATTTTCAGTAAATTTTTTGTAGACAAGTATACCTTAGGAAAAGAATTATTTTATTTCTTGTATTCTAATATACCTATTTTAAGTTATTTTTTCACTTTTTCCTTATCTTAATGCATTTCCTATAACTTCCAGAGTAGTCAAAGCAATGCTAGAATTCTTGTTCCTTGTTTCTGACTTATAAGGAATTATATCCTAGCACCTTCACTGGGAATGGTTTATAGTTGTCATTTCATCTCTTCATTTTATCACTTCTCTGCCACCCCACATCTATTCTCTGCCTGATTCTCCACTTCTACCTCCTTTTTTCTCATTTTTCTGTTTGTTCTTTCCCCACATCCTCCTTCTTTACTCTCTAGCTCTTCCTTTTTAAAATTTTCAACTCAATTTAAAACTTTTCATTGAAAGAAAATATAGAAAAATGTGCACACAGTGCAAAACTTAAGTAAATTCTCATCTCCCTGGGCCATTTGGTGGCAGTTTCATTAAATGTGTCTTTTCAGTGCAACTGTCCTTTTAATTTTGTTTTTAAAGTTGATATCATGAAATTTTACAGAGTAATCCTATACAATTAAAAAATTAACTTTTATATCTCTTTTTTTTGTTGTTCCAAATATCTTCTATCTGATGTATTTTCTTTTTTGGTTGGTTTGTTTGTTTTGTTGATTTGGGATTTCTTTCCATTTTTCTCAATTAGATTTGCAGTGTTTGGTACTTTTTATTTTTCTTTTCAAAGAACTGGCTTTTAATTTTATAAATCAAGCCCATTTAAACATTTTTCTATTTCATTTACTTTTTAGTCACTGATCTATCCCTGCTATTACTTTAGGCTTATATTTTGTCTTACTTAAGACATCTTGCCATTTCTATGTCTTACTTGTTTTGGTGACTTCTGATTCTAGTACATGGTTATTAGCTAGTACTTCTAGGATCTAGCTCCCTGAGTGTTAAGTGAATGTACAGTCAAAAAGTAATGGACATTTGTAACTACAGCTTGTTAGTCAAGATGTATTTATCTGCCTACATTCCACACTTATAACGACTAGATATTTTTCAAAATCCACTCTTTAAATCATGTATTCAAAATATTTCAAGAACTTGTCATAGGAGTTCCCATCGTGGCTAAGTGGTTAACGAATCCGACTAGGAACCATGAGGGTGCAGGTTTGATCCCTGGCCTTGCTTAGTGGGTTAAGGATCCGGCGTTGCCATGAGCTGTGGTGTAGGTTGCAGATGCGGCTCAGATCCCGAATTGCTGTGGCTGTGGTGAAGGCTGGTGGCTACAGCTCCTGTTAGACCCCTAGTCTGGGAACCTCCATATGCCGCGAGTGCGGCCCTAGATAAGGCAAAAAGACCAAAAAAAAAAATTTGTCATAAAAATGGCAGAAAAATACAGGCTCTTCAATTTTTTTTTTTTTTTTTTTTTTGGTCTTTTTTCCTTTTATGTAGAGCTGCACCCGCGGCATGTGGAGGTTCCCAGGCTAGGGGTCAAACAGGAGCTGTAGCCGCCGGCCTACACCACAGCCACAGCAACGGGGGATCCGAGCCGCATCTGCAACCTTCACCACAGCTCACGGCAACGCCGGATCCTTAACCCACTGAGCAAGGCCAGGGATCGAACCTGCAACCTCATGGTTCTTAGTCGGATTCGTTAACCACTGAGCCATGAGGGAACTCCCTCTTCACTTTTGAAAATCATATAGTTTAATAGAGGAGACTGATTTACGAGGACATCATAATGGAAGTTAAGCAAGATGTTAGGAAGTTGTGGATGAACATTTTGTATAAAGGGTAGCATTTGTGCTTTAGATAAGGAACTGGGTATTTTGGTCAGAATATGGAGAAATTTGAGGTAAAAACAGATTCTGTAAGTCCGGTGTATGGCAAATGGGGGTAGGAAGAAATGGGTAGTGAAGCCATATCTCAGTTAAAAAGTTACCCATTTAGTAAATGTGAGGCTGACAGAGAAAATAAAGCCAAGGGAACCGAAAGCACCTGCAGAGAGCACTAGTTTCTCAAAGCCATCAGTGCAACTCTGACTATGTCTTCTGAACTATTCCAAATACTTCAAAGCATAACACAATTATTAGCCAAAATTTTGTAGCTTTTACAATTTTCCCATGCTAGCAACTCATACTATGTGATAATAAAACCATTACAGTCTAGTAGTGCTTCTACAAGTTGAAAAAAAAATAGTAGTATGTACAACTTAGAGAAAATATAACAGGATTTAGATACTGAATCATTTCTTGTTAGGAAAGGCTGGTTCTAAAATCCAAGCCTGTGGGTAATTACCTGGGATTATCTTCTTCTCTGAAACAACTCTGTCTCAGATCAATCTCTCTTTCTCCCTCCTCTCCGACTTTCACTTTGCCTCTCAACTTCCTCTGTGGATTGAATTATTTTCAATATATTTATTGTGATAGCAGGCCTTTTAGTAATTAAATGATAGTTTTTTTTTTTCACCTAAAACTTCTATATCTCTGCATTGGATAAGTCCAGATGCTCCTTTTCTCTTACATTACTAGCAAAAGACTGTGATATTCATTATAATCTCAGACAATTGAAAATTAATTTCTGATATTTTAAGAAATTCAGTAGGAGGATCTCTTTTAAACCTGCAGATTGGTCTGGGCTTTTCACTGATTTCATGTTTCACTAATCACTGTATTCACACTCAACCATGTAAGCAAGGGTTTCAGTTGTAAATATTCTTAAAATACAAAGAAATTTACATCTAATTGAGATGTTTAAAAATAGAATATGCATATTTTCATGAAAATTGCCAAGTTACATAAAGACACTTTTTCTCTTATATTTACAGATAGGTCTTTAACTGTTATAATTTTTACTCCTATTATAGGTCTTTATTGTGAAATGAAAAGTCTTGGGGTTGCTTATTTTGACTGTGTGTATTTATTCAGTGCCTACTTTCTACTGAAAAGTCAGTTGACTCTTTGGTACAATTACTTGTATTGTTTCTACAGAAGAAATGCCTTGCCCAGAGAAATATGTAGCTCTAAAATTTAAATAGAGTAGAACAAATGAAGTCCATCGATAGACATAAACATGGGGGTGTATGTAAAATGAGTGGAGGCTCATTCTGTACTAGACAGTTTGATAGGCACCCACACCGAACAGATGTAGTTCCTGAAAACATTCCCTGTACAGCTCTGTGTACATGATAGTAGATCACAGAGGAAAAAGTCACTAAGCACATGGTGGGTGATGTCAGTAGAGATTCCAGAAAGAGCTTGATACTTAAATTTTGCAAAAGATGAGTGAGGATTTCTTTTTCCTAATAAATAATTTTACTGATACAAAAGAGTCTGGTGTTACTTTAGTTTAAAACGGTATGTCTGGAGACTTGGTTTTCAAGAAACATCCCGATCCTTATCTTGGATACACTTGAATGAATCATTTGACCCCGATGAGTTTCATGTTTTAATCTGCAAATTAAATATCTAAACCAGGAATGAGCTAAATTCCTTTTCATCTTTACAGTTCAAATTAGATCCTTTGAAATATTGTGTATTACATACTGCCGTATACCCTAAATCTCTCTTTCAAGCATTTACTTCCACTAACATTCTGCTTAATTAGTTTAGCTCAGAATATAAAATGATCATAACCTCAATCTCTCTTATCATCAACCACAATTTAATTTGGTGTTGTAGATAAAAATTATCAGTCGCCTGATAATGCCATAATAGTCATTTGTTTTTTGTTTAGTTGGTTAGGGAATCCTTATGTAGCCATACCACTCTGCAATGCTGCCAAATGCTTTCAGTGAGTATAATTTTATTTTACACCAAGTTCACCAACTCTCACCAAATATCCCCATGAATGGTTAGTTTCCCTTCTGTGCAATTACTCACCTATTTATTGCTGTCTTTACAACCACTTGCTTTCCAGAGGTACCTAGAATCCATTCTAAAAGCAGTAACCTAAAGCGACCAATATAGCAAGAAAACTGGTCTTAGTGGTTATGTAATAAATTCTTGTTACAGAACACAACAGGATTTCTCAAGCTCAGCAATCTTGACACCTTGGGATTGGACTCTTCTCTTTTCCTGAAAGACTATTGTGTGTACTGTAGGATGTTCAGAAGTGTCTCTGGCCTCTATCCACAAGGTGGCAGCAGCGTGACCCTCCCTAGTTGTGACAAAAATTTTTCAGACATTGTAAATGTCCTCTGTGACCCATAGGGCTGACAGATAAAATGTGGGATACTCACTTATATTTGAGTTGCAGGTAAGCCAAAACAGTTTTTTTTTAAAATTTAAACATATCCTAAATACTGCGTGGATATGTATATGTGAAAGTTTATTGGAAATTCAAATGTAATCAAGCACCCTATATTTTTATTTTAAAATGGGAATTCCACTTGAGTTGTGGGGGGGTGGAGGCGTTATACGTCCAACTGAGAACCACTAATCCATTATATTAAAAAGTAAAATAGAAACCAAGTGTTTCAGGTATAATTTTGACATTGCCATGTGTAAAAGCGTTCTTAACTAAATAAGTAATTATAATTATTAATATAATTACTTTGGTATACTGAAACATGCGCGATAATGGAAAATACAGCAAAATGTACCACTTAGTTTCATTGTGGCGTCTCAATTCTTGAGGGATTTAGTACTTGACTTATAGCTCTAAAGACAAGTGGCTCCACTGACTTGAGTTTCTGCAGCATTCATTAGCTGGAGGCAGACTTTCTTCAGATATAAAAATGATGGATGGAAATCAGAACCTGATAGTTATTCTCATGGTACCATAGACATCAGGAATATGTGTTTGCCCTCTGAGTGAAGCCCACACACTGCCACGTAAACCCCCAAGTGTATCGACGTTGAACCATTTAATCTGCTCGGGGCCTATGTCGCCTAATCCTGCAGTTGATATAATCATCTTCAGACACTTTACGGGTCTCTAGACGACATAGCTAAGGAAGATAAAAAGACAAGGTGAACTTGTGTTTGCCCTCTCATTAAATTTTGCAAGCTGCTATGTTTAAGTTTCTATTTTATGAACCACTTAAGCAACTATTAACCTTTAAAAATACATTAGCATTTTTATTTCAGACTTTGAAGAAGACACAGATGAAAATAGATATAAATGATGACGGGGAGTTCTGACTTACAAAGTGATATTCAAACGCTCAAAACATGTTTTTCTTCCTACCATATTAAGGCAATATTCCAAATAATTCACCTATTCTAGTTCTCTTAAAACCAGGTATACTTTTATTGGTATAAATGATAGTCTGATGGTAGTAAGCTCCCAAGGTTTATTGAAATACGATGTTGGGGAAGAATTGCTGATGTTCTATTACTTCTAAATTGAAAGATGATGAAGACTTAAGTGAACACAGAGACTCATTTATACGTACAATAAAATTGAATATAATTTGCTTTATACGATGATAATTAAATAACATTTTATTAGGCCTTTTAAAATTTCATTTTAATATTTGCATTGGGTAGAAACTGTATTCCAGAACATGGGTGCTTCAGGCAGATAATGGTTGAAAAATGTAAAATAGTATGATTTGATTTTAACATCGTTAAACTAAGTGATCAAAATGATCTTGCTTTTTTGCCGGCAAAACTGAGAAAATATGGTATTTTTAATATTAGTCTTAGAACACTTAAAAATGTTTTTGAAAATACATGAATATTGTTTTTAAGGACTATTTCTGGCCTCATTATTCTTTTTTGCTTTATTGTTGCAAATTTGTTGCCAATCTGTTAGACTTTTGACACTGAAACTGTAACTGGTAGGTTTGAAAAATCCTTCACAGACTGTAGGATTAAGAATCTGTAATGCCCTGGGCTAACTGCACATGGGGCAGAAGTGAAATATGTTTTACTGTGCATCCTTCTTACCCAGCATTTTCATGCAGATTATAATGAACCTCAAATGCAGCTTCAAATTTAAATATAAAATTTCTAACCACGTCTGCAGGCAATGAACATGATTTGTTCATGCATTTGTGATACCAAAATGACTAAAACAGAGTCCTATAGGCTGAAAGTCTTAGAAAAGAGAAGGAATTTGAAAGTCTTCTTTCCTTTTCTTGCTATTAATGAGCGCTTGGAACTGAGGACTGAAGAATTGAACAGGTGCCAGAGAGAGAAGAAAAGACTGAAAAAAGTACAGGGTGATTCACTGACTGCTTGTGGTTATACATACTGTTTCTTAAAGCAAGATGTAAGGGAGCCAGAGCAGTTTCCTCTGCAGGCTATTTCTCTGTTAGGAAATTTGATGGCAAAATATGAAACACTCTCCAAAATTATGGTTCAAGCAAGAGGAGTTAAAATAGAAGTAAATGCCAAGGAGTAGACAGGGGTGAGAAAGCACTAATTCTAAAATAAGAAACTGGCAAGGTATTTAAACTAGTTGTGGAGGTAATGGTTTGGGATAGACAGAGTCCCCAACACTGTTCTATAGCTTCACTGCAAAAATTGTCTGTAATAAGGAAATGTCAACTGAAAGAAACTCGTTCCTCAGTGCGCTGGTAGGAAACTAAGAGCACAAGGTAGCTGCTGATTATGACCAGATGCGGGCTTAGGTGTGGGTGTACCTCCTCTCCCCACCTCGACTGTCCTCAACTCCAGCAAAACGGTTGCAGGAGAGGGAGTGAAACATGGCTCCAGCCATTCCAGTGTTAAGTGGCAAATGACTAATAGGTAATAATAAAGTTTGGAGATTCATAGAATAAATGGCTGAATAAATATCTTAGAGTAGACAAGTGTGGTCATAACAACATGTGAGATATTTTATTTACTTCCTGGAATCAGAAGACTGAGTTAGTCTGATTTAATTTAGGGGACCAGTAGCAATTTCTGGCTGTGATATTTTTACTATGTTATACACCTAGACACTAACAATTTGATCATTTTGCTTAATTTAGGGGAAATTTGAGAACTACTGCTGTACAATTGAGATGTATAGAACTTAATCTGACACAATATCAGCATCTTAAATGAGTTTAAAAGGGAGATTAAAATCACCATCTTATCTTTAGCAAAAGTCCAAATTTATTTTAACATAGAAAATATTTCAGAAAAATTGTAAATTTTATGTCCTTATGTTTAAATTCCTGATTTTGAATCCTCAGAGTTTTCATTAGTGTCCTTGATGCTGCCAGATTAGAAATGAAGGCCAGATAGACATTCATTTATGAAGTGATGCTTTTTTCTCCTTCAAACTTTTAAACCTTGAACAACAAACATTCTGAAAATTTATCATTGTTTAGTTTTGGTCCAAAACATTCAATATGGCTTTAATTAGCTTTCAAAGTCTTCAGCACAAAATAGAGTGGTGGCAGAAATAAATTGTTTAAAGGAAAAATACAGACGGTGCTGGAAATGCACAGCCTGATCTTCAAGAAATACTGTATTCCAAGCACAATATATTGTTGTCTTCATACTGCCTTTGCCTCATTTTGATTTAAAAATGTTTCTTCCATTTTCCATAGAATATAAATAGCTTCAGAAATTTAAAGTTAACTTTGAAAGTTGTAGCCAACAGTGCTTTTTCTGCAAGAGTTCAAAATTGTTATTCAAAGGAACAGTAACTCTTAAGAGTTGATCAGTCATCAAGTTAAGATAGTGTTTGTTCACATATTATTGGAAATGGTACAAATCTGTGAATCTTGAATAGGAAAACTGCTTCTGAGAGGACTGCTGGTCCCTCCACATGGGCTTTAAGTTTATGTCCAACTATAAATTCCTGAAAAGGACAAATGACATCTGGATAGGAGGAAGTTTAAAGGAATTTAGAATGAAGCAGTTGTTTAGAGGGTAGACTTGAAATATTCTTTGGAAGATAACAGTTTTTAAATGCATTCTCCCTGGAAATTGATCTTACAGTAATTATCCCAAGTTTGGAATTATAAACCTATACAAATCATTTCCCAACAGATTAATAATAATGGTATTACATTTTATCAATGGGTTAATTTTTCTTCTCACATCAGTTGTATAACTATTTTCTCATTTTAATCTAATGAAAATTTTCACAAGTGCTGAGCGGTTTCTTTTACCACTTGAAATGTAAGAAAGTTATTAAAATTTATTGACTGACTTAAGTCTTTATTGATAGAAAGATACTTTTCTATACATATATTTTTTTTCTGTCAATTGTGTCCTATGCCTTCAAAAACTTAGTTTTATAAGATGTCAAAAACAAAACAATTTTCTAGATATGGTAATAGAGTAGTGCTGATTTTCCTTCAGGTATGAAAGATGCTTTTTCACAAAACTGCATCATTTTCATGACCCAGGCAGTAGCTGCTCCCTCCACCCTTGCAAGCTTAAAGATTTCAACTTCTAAGAACAGGACACAAGAACCATTTTGGTTTCCTATGTTGTGAAGTCGTATTGCTTAGTCATACGATATTCTAGCCTAGACTCTTCAACCCAGAAATGCTATTTATGTACCCTTGGGCACATGACTTTCTCTCTCTGTGCTTCCCATTCCTGTTCTGTAAAATAGTGCTTCTCCTCATAGAGAGTTGTGAGAATTAAATAACTCAGTTTATCCAAGGCTTTTAGAACCTAGTAAGTACTTAACAAATATGAATCATTATTAATTATGATTACTATGAGCATTCAATTTATAAACATTAGGATCATCTTTAAGAACAATCGGAATAGTCGTTGTCATTTTTCTTTCATACATTTACATGGACTTTCTTATGGAACCCTCATAATAATCATATTTGAATTTACAAATCCTAATTCCTTTTTACAAATGGGAAAGCTGGGAATATAAAGAGGTTTATTAAAATTCTTCAGAGTCATACAACTAGTAAATGGTAAAGTCTTTCTTATAAACTCAAGTCTAGCTCCAGAGACACAGTCCTTAAGATGACCCCTTATATGTTTCACATAAGGTTTCTCTCCTCTTATTTCCAGACACGTACTGAAATTATTTTCTCATGTAAATTGTTAAATGTGTTCTTTTTTTTTTTTCTGCATTCATTTATGGAGAGAAAATTCTGTCTTGTAGTTTTATGTTGCCTTGTTTCAAGGTTTCTCTTCAAGTTAAAGTTAGACTGGATCATTTTGTGGCCATATAAATACTTGGCAGCCAGGAAAATGTCGGATTAAGGCAAGAACATGCCAACTAGGATCTCCATTACTGGGAAACTCAATTATTTTTTTAAATTTTATTGGAGTATAGTTGGAGTATAGTTGACTTTCAAGTGTACAGCAAAGTAAATCAGTTGGGAAGCTTAATTCTTTTTTTTCTTTTGGTTGCACCCCATGGCACTTGGAAATTTCCAGACCAGGGATCAAACCTGCACCATGGCAGCGACCTGAGCTGCTGCAGTGACAACACTAGATCCTTAACCCTCTGTGTCACAGAGAACTCCTGGGAAACTCAATTCTTTAAGTCACTCAGGAGAAAAGTTCTCTGTCATGACACAGTTTTGTCCTCAAGCTATACATTTTTCTCCATAGACATAGAAAGGTATATACAACTTTTCCCATACTCCCTATTTCCTTAAATATCCTGTGTGATTGTCATACTATGGTATATATGGTATATATGGTATATATTTTCATAATTCAGTATAAAGTTAATATACTGCATAATTTGAAATCTGCACAAATATTATTTGGTCCTGATTTTCTTAGGTCCAACTAGTATTAGCATATATTGGTGAAATTATAAAGTACTTACCCTTTGTTTTAATTAAAATGTTGATGTACAATATTTTGTTAGTTTCGGGTGCACTGCATATGTACACATTATCATATTGGCACACACTATGAAATGATCATCATGATAGGTCTAATAACCCTCTTCCCCCTTATAAAGGTATCATGGTATTATTAGCCATTTTCTTTATGTTGTATGTTACATCCTATGACATATGATTGGAGGTTTGCACTTCTTAATCTTTTTCACATATTTCAGTTACCTCACCATTCCTTTCCCTTCTGAAAATCACTGGTTTGTGCTTCATATCTATGAATCTGTTTTGTTTATTTTGTTTTTCAGAGTCCACATTTAAATGATATCATGTGGCATTTATCTTTGATTTATTTCACTTGCCATATTTCCTTCTAAACCTATACATTGTGGCAGGAGGCAAGATTGTATTTTTTGTGGTAATATTTTATTGTATGTATGCATACCATATCTTCTCTATCCATTCATCTGTTGATGGATACTCTTGTTGCTTCCATATCTTGGCTTTTGTAAACAGTACTTCAATGAAAATGGAGTATATATATGTTTTTGACTTAGTGTTTTTCTTTTCTTTAAGTAAATAACCAGAAGTGGAGTTGCTGGGTCGTACGGCAATTCTATTATTTTGTTTTTTGAGAAATCCCCACTGTGTTTTTCGTAGTGGCTACACCAATTTACAATTCCAGTAACAGTGCATGAGGTTTACTTTTTCTTCACATCCTCACCAAAACTTACTATTTGTGGTCTTTCTGATTATAGCCATTCTTACAGTTGTGAGGCGTGATCTCATTGCTGTTTTAATTTGCATTTCCCAGATGATTATGATGTTAGCATCTTTTCATGTGCCTGTTGGCTGTCTGCATGTCTTCTCTGGAAACCTGTCTATTCAGGTCCACTGCCCATTTATTAATCAGCTTTTTTTGATGTTAATTTGTATGAATTCTTTATATATTTTAAATATTAGCTCCTTGTCAGATATATTATCTAAAAATATCTTCCCTTGTTCATAAACTGCCTTTTTGTTTTGTCAGTGGTTTCTTTCACTGTGTAAAAGCTTTTATGTAAAAGTTTTATGTAATCCCATTAGTTAATTTTTTGTTTCCCTTGCCTGCAGAGTCAAATCCAAACTAATATTTCTAAGATTGATGTCAAAGAGCATATGGCCTGTGTTTCCTTCTAGGAGTTTTAAGTCTTTAGTCTTTAATCAATGTCATATTTTTTGAGTGTAGGTCTTTTACTTCATGGTTAGATTTACTCCTAGTTATTTTGTTCTTTATTATGAAATTGTAAATGGGATTGTTTCTTAAATTTTCTTTCTGATAATTCGTTATTAGTTTATAGAAGCACAGCATGATAATTCTGTACTGACATTTTACTGAATTCATTGATGAGTTCTAATAGTTCTTTTTGGTGATATCTTTACGATTTTCTACCTATATTATCCTGTCATCTTCAGTGAGGTTTACTCTTCCCTACCCAATTTGGATTCTTTTTATTTATTTTTATTGTCTGATTGTTACAGCTAGAATTTTCAGTACTATGTTGAGAAAAATGGTAATAATGAACATCGTGATTTTTGTGTGTGGGGGGGTGATATCTGTTGGATTTTGGTTTCAGGGTGATATGGATCTCATAGAATATGTTCGGAAGCATTTGTTTCTGTTCAATATTTTTGGAATAGTTTGAGAAGAATGGGTCTTAATTCTACTTTAAATATTTAGTAGAATTACAACAGTGAATTACATGGTCCTGGACTTCTTTTGTTGTTGGGAGTTTTTTGATTGGTGATTCAATTTCAACTCTAGTATTTGACCTGATTGTATTTTCTATATTTTCTTGATTCAGTCTTGTGAGGTTTTATGTTATAGGAAAATATCCATTTCTTTTAGGTTTCCATTTCATTGCTATATAATTGTTCATTGTTATCTCTTATACTCCTTTGTATTTCTGTGGTGTCAATTGTAACTTCTCTTTTATTTTTGATATTATTGATTTGGGCCTTCTCTCTTTTTGTTGATGAATCTTGCTAAAGGTTTATCAATATAGTTTATTTTTTTCAAAGAATTAGCTCTTAGACTCATGCATCTTTTCTAGGTTTTTTGGTCTCTATTTCATTTATTTCTTTTCTGATCTTTATTAGTTCTTTCCTTCTACTGTCTTTTTATTCCATCTTTTCCTAGTTACTTTAGTTGTATAAACTACACTCTCAGAACCGCTATTGTTGTATTCCATAGATTTTGGATCATTGTGTTTCTATTTTCTCCAGGTTTTTTTTTTTTTTTTGTCTTTTTGCCTTATCTAGGGCCGCACCCGCGACATATGGAGGTTCCCAGGCTAGGATGTCTAACAGGAGCTATAGCTGCTGGCCTTCGCCACAGCCACAGCAACAAGGGATCCAAGCCACGTCTGCAACCTACACCACAGCTCACGGCAACGCTGGATCCTTAACCCACTGAGCAAGGCCAGGGATCGAACCTGCAACCTCATGGTTCCTAGTCGGATTCGTTAACCACTGAGCCATGGCGGGAATTGCTCTCCAGGTATTTTTAATTTCCTCTTTCTTCAGTGACCCATTGGTTGTTAGTAGCATATTGTTTAGCCTCCACGTGTTCATGTTTTTCCAGATTTTTCCTTTTAGTTATTGCACTCAGAAAAGATGCTTTTTATGATTTCAGTCATCTTAAATATATTGAGGTTTGTTTTGTGGCTTGCCATGTGTTCTGTCTTAGAGAATGTTCCATGCACACTTGAAAAGAATGTATATTCAGCTGCTTTGGATGAAATATTCTAATATCTATTAAGTCTATCTGGCCTAATGTGCCATTTAAGGCCAAGGTTTCCTTATTGATATTCTGTCTGGATGATCTGTCCATTGATGAAAGTAGGGCTTTAAAGTCCCCTACTATTCTTATGTCACTGTCAATTTTTCCCTTTGTGTTTGTTAATATGTGCTTTATATATTTAGGTGCTTCTGTGCTGGGTTCATGTATATTTACAACTGTTACATCCTCTCAGATATTCTCCTCTGTCTCTTGTTACAGTCTTTGTTTTAAAGTCTATTTTGTTTGACATTAAGTATTGCTATCAGAACTTTGTTTTTAGTTCCATTTTCATGAAATAACTTCTCCCATCCCCTCACTTTCAGTCTGTTGACTTTAGATATAAAGCGAGTCTCTTTTAGGCAACATATATGTAGGTCTCAAATTTCTTTTTCATTCAACCATCTTGTCTTTTGACTAGAGCATTTCATCCATTTATATTTAAAGTGTTTATTAACAGGTGTGTAATTATTGCCATTTTGTTGATTTTTCTTCTTGTCATTTTTGAATTCTTTGTCTTTTTATTCTTTTGTTCACTTTCCTTGTGATTTGATATCTTTAGTGTTATGTTTGGATCCCCTTCTTCTTGTGTTATATATCTTATTATTTAATCTTAGTTTATAGTTGATAAACTAAGTTTGAACACATTCTAAAAATTCTGCATTTTTACTGCCCCATACTTGTTTAATTTTTTTACATTATATTTTACATCTTTGGTTTCATGGATATAGATGATTTTATTACTTTCATCTTTCAATCATCCTACTAACTTCATAAGCAGTTGATCTTAATTTACCTTTACTGTATGTTTGCCTTCATCAATGAGATATTTTTTTCCTTTCATATTTTTTTAAAATTTCTAGTTGTGGTCTCCACTTAAAGATGTCCTTTAACATTTTCTATTAAGCTTGTTTAGTGGTGCTGAATTCCTTTAGCTTTTGATTTTCTATAGAAGTCTTTATCTTTGCTTTAAATATGAGTGATAGTTTTGCTTCTTGGTTGTAGACTTTTTCCTTTTATCATTTTTAATTTATTTTGCTACTCTTTTCTGGCTTGCAAAGTTTCCCCTGAAAAATAAGCTTATAGGTTTATGGGAGTACCCTTGTACATAACTAATTGGCTTTCTCTTACTTTTAGATTTTCTCTTTAATTTTTACCATTTTAATATTATATGTCTTGGTGTGAGCCTCTTTGGATATTTTGGGACTCTCTGTGCTTCCTGGACCTGAACATCTAGATTAGGGAAGTTTCCTAGATTAGGGAATAGTACTTATTCAAGTAAGTCCTCATCCCTTTTCTCTCTCTTCTCCCCTGAGACTCCTATAATATGAATATTAAAATACACTTTGTGTTATCAAATGGGTCTCATAAACTATTATAAATTTTTTAAAATTATTTTTTCTGTGTTCATTTTGGTGATTTTTCACTACTGTTTTACAGTACATCTGTATCGCTGTGTCATTAATCTAATATTGATTTTCTCTACTATATTTTTAATTTCAGTCATAGTATTCATCTCTGTTTGGTTCCTTTTTATATTTTCTAACTCTGTTAAAATTTTCACTGTGTTCATTCTTTTGAGTTCAGTGGGCATCTTATGATCATTATCTTGAACTTTTTACTGAGTTGATTATTATCTCTGCTTCCTTTCTTTTTTTCTTAATGATTTTTATTTGTTCCATTATAGTTGGTTTACAGTGTTCTGTCAGTTTTCCACTGTACAGCAAAGTGACCCAGTCACACATACATATACACGTTATTTTTCTTTTTCTGAGTTTTTATCTTCTTCCTTCATTTGGAACATATTTCTCTATCCTATCATTTTGCCTAAACGTTTGTGTTTATTTGTATGTATTCAGTAGGTAGGTTACATTTCCAGATCTTGGAGAATCAGTCTTTTTTTTTTTTTTTTTGGCTTTTGCCATTTTAGGGCCACACCCGCGGCATGTGGAGGTTCCCAGGCTAGGGGTCTAACAGGAGCTGTAGCCACTGGCCTACGCCACAGCCACAGCAGTGCAGGATCCGAGCTGCGTCTGTGACCTACACCACAGCTCACGGCAACGCTGGATCGTTAACCCACTGAGCAAAGCCAGGGATCAAACCCACAACCTCATGGTTACTAGTCGGATTCGTTAACCACTGCACCACGACAGGAACTCTGAGAAACAGTCTTATGTAGGAGACTTTAAATGGGGCACAGGACTATGTTCTCATCTGGGCACCAGGCCCATATTCTCTGTGGTGCCCCTGTGTGGTCTGTGTAGGCCCTTCTCTTGTGGCAGGGCCAAAAACTGTAGGTGCACTAATGGATGGGGTTATTCCCCAGCCCATTTGACTGGTAGGTCCTGCCTTGTGTGGTGGCTGGTGGCCCACTGGTAAGCATGGCAGGATCCCAGTGTGACTGGTTGTATGACCTGGGAGTGGTGGTTGGGGCTGCTGCTGGCCCACTCATGGGTGGATAAACCCCCACTGTCAATAAGCTAGATGAGGTCTCCCAAATGACACTTGTCGGTACCATCATTATGGTAGAATGAGCTCCCAGAAATGGTTGTCACCTTGTCTGTGTACCCAGGGTGAGTTGCAGTTGCTTTCTGCCTCTCTAGAAGGCTCTTCAAGTTGCCCAGCTGGGCCTAACACGGTCTCCTTTCAAATTACTGCCTCTGTACTAAGACTTGGAATGTGTGAGCTTTGGTACACACCCTTTAAGTGCAGCATCTCTGTTTCCTACAATCCTCCAGCTCTCCTTTATCTAAACTCTACTGGTCTTCAAAGTTCTATGGGTTCTTATTCCTGTTGTAGTACCCCCCAGGCTGAGAAGCCCCATGTGGGGCTTAGATACCTCTTTTCTTAAGAAGAATGTCTGTAATTGTTACTGTCATTCCATTTTCAGGTCCATCCCCGAGATGTAAGACTTGACTGTTGTGTAACTGTGCCTTCCCTACTCATCTTGTACTCATCTTATTTTGGTTCTTTCTTTGTATCTTTTTAGTTGTGAAAGTTGTTTTCTTTTTCTTTTCTTTTTTTTTTTTTTTTGGCTATTCTTCAGGCTGCTATGATTGATAGTTGCTCAGTAAATGGTATTGATTTGGGTATGCCCATGAAAGGAGGTGGGCTCAGCGTCTTCCTACTCCACCATCTTGGCCAAACCTCTGTGCTTACCCTTTTTAATAATGGGTTTTGATAATGACTAAGGAAAATAATTATGACTTAGGAAATCATTAATGTGTGTTTCCTTTATTATTACTTCTTTTTAAATCCAATATAAATTCTTAATATGTCCCTGGAATACTATGTGATATATCCTAATGCACAAATTTCCCTTATAACTGGGAAGGAGAAAAATAAATCTGTTTTAGTATCATCTCTTGAATTAGAATAGAGAGGTCGCTTCAATTATTTAACATTTTTTTAAACTTTAAAGCAAAAGTGGTTTCATGATGTCAGAAAATTGTGTTTAAAAACCTATTTACATAGCAATGTGTTAACATATATTGAGTTTTTTAAATTTACTTCATTTATAATTTCTGTTTTTGGAATTCTTATTAGACTCTCAGAGTGTGAATTCTTTCTGCCCTTTTTGCCAACTGACGGGTCCCATAAATGTTGAACCCCGTGAATCGCACTGATTATAGTCTCTGTGCTTAGAAATCTTACTCTTAATTAAGTGGTGATGCTCATAAATTTTAGGCTATGGATTTTCCTGGAAGCCACAGTTAGAATGTTTATCAGCCAATCAGATCTCTCAATTTTTTTCTCTCGTTTTATAAAATGATATGTTGCTGCTGTATAACATTTAATGTGATACAGAGAGCTTGTTAGCTTGGCCTCCTTTGTTTTTGTAAGTACTAATATTTTGGAAGATAAATAGTACTTGATGCTTCATTTACCTAGATTGTAATTTCAAGGTACTTGGGAAAGTTTATTATGCTATAAAGCTTGAGTTAGCTACAGCTTTTCTGTTCTGATCCAAATAAGCAACAATTATCAGAACTTCAGGAATTCACAAACATCATGTCATGGATATAGCAACAAAACCATTTCAGAATGAAACTAATTATTGATTATCCCCAGGGCTTCTAAGATCAAGTATGCTGCAGTATAGTTAATTTTGCCTTCAGTTCTGCAGAGTTTTTGCAATGGTAAGTTCAATTTACTCAGCATAAGTATTGCTTTGTAAGATTGGTAGATGAGTCAATTAGACAGTCATTAATTGGGTGGCCATTGGAAATGTGGTGGGGCCCAGCTGGGAAATGGTCTACTCCAATGACTAATGTATATTAATGCCAGTGTTAATGGCCTTTGAGCATTTCCCCATGTATCTATGGGAAAACAAATCAAAGAACCATTCAAGGAAAAATAGATTTTGCTGAACTGGTATGTTTTTCAGCTCAGAGATTAAGATTGCTTATTGAATGTTCCAAAACTGAATAAAACTAAGTGTTGGAAAGATCATAATTAATTTTTGGTGTTGTCTTTTCAGCATTTTTTATGAGGTATGTTGTTTTAGTGTATTTAAGGAAGTATATTTTATTACCAATAAATAATAATTTTTTCAAAATATGAGCTCTCTCTGTGTGTGTGTGTATGTATGTATGCTATATATATATAACATTTTGACTGCTTTCACCCATTTCTCCCATCCTCTCACCACCCCCACCATCCTTGTGTCAACCACCAATCTATTCATGGTATTTAAGAGCTTGCTTTTTTTTTTTTCCCCAGATTCCACATATAAATGAGATCATGTGGTATTTTTAATTTATCTTTCTCTGACATTTAATTTAGCATACTGCATTTGAGGTCCATCCATGTTGTCTCAAGATCTTATGTTTTATGACTGAATAATATTCTAATTGTATGTGTATACCACATCTTCTTTATCCACTCATCTATCCATCTGTCAGTGGACACTCAGATTGGTTCCATATCTTGGCTGTTGTAGATAATGCTGCAATTGGAGTTCCTGTTGTGGCTCTGCAGAAACAAATCTGACTGGCTTCCATGAGGATGCAGGTTTGATCCCTGGCCATGTTCAGTGGGTTAAGGATCTGGTGTTGCTGTGATCTGTGGTGTAGGTTGCAGTAGTGGCTCGGATCCCATGTTGCTATGACTGTAGCATAGGATGGCAGCTACAGCTCCAATTCTACCCCTAGTCTGGGAACTTCCATATGCTTCAGGTGTGGCCCTAAAAAGACAAAAGGCAAAAAAAACTGCTGCAGTGGACACAGGGGTGCATATATCTTTTTGAGTTAAGGGTTTTTACTTTCTTTGAATATACCCAGAAAGAGAATTGTTGGGTCTTATGGTAATTCTATTTTTAACTTTTTTGAGGACTCCCCATACTCTTTTTCATAGTGGCTGCACCAAATTAGATTTCTACCAACAGTGCACAAGGGTTCCCTCTTCTCCACATCCTTTACCAACACTTGTTATATCTTATCTTTTTAATAATAGTCATTCTAACAGGGGTACCTCATGGGTTCTAGTCAGGTCTGTAAACTGCTGAGGCACAACAGGAACTGCTCTCTGCTAATTTTTAATCAGACTGCTTTTTTTTTTTCTATTGAGTTGTACAAAGTCTTTATGTATTTTGGATATTAACCCTTTATCAGATACATGATTTGCAAAATTTTTTAACATTTACCAGGTTGCCTTTTTATTTTGTTGATGGTTTCCTTTGCTGTGCATAAGGTTTTTGATTTGCTGTAGTCTGATTTGTTTAGTTTTGCCCTTATATAAATAATATTAAGGAGTTTATTGAATTAAATTATCTAATTTCTCAAGGGTTAACTAAAAAGAAATTGTCTTTTTTCTGGAAGCACATGGTAATCAAAATAATGGAATTATGCTATGTCCTCATTTATGAAACATTCTGAATTGCTAATATACTTTGCTGAGTAAATTGTTATCCCTACATTACTGCTATTAATTTCAGGCAGTGTGGAAGTAGCATAATCTAATTTTCAAGAAGAATATCTGTAATTAATATAGTCATACTCTAAAGGACTATATAATCAAAAAATGAATTAGATGAGGAGGATAACACATCTAGATAGAAATTTGGCCGGCAATGTATGTAAGAATGGACTACAAAAATTTTCAAAATACCTTACACTGTGCTTTGAAAGTTTTATTAGACTTCTCTCTGGCTGCTTTTTAAATTTTTTTTGCTAGTTTTCAGCAGTTTTATTATGATTTGAGTAAGTGTGGAGGTCTTTTCTTACATCTCCTTTTTGCTTTTATAGAGCTTCCTTAATTTGTAGTTGAATTTTTTGTCAGTTGTGAAAATTCCTGGTTTCTTTTCTCATACTTTCTGCCCCTTCTCTCATTCATCCCATTCAAAAATTGCATTAAACATGTGTTTACAACTTTAAACCTTGTCACTATAATAGGTGTTTCTCATAATTTATTTTTTTTCTGCCTGTGACTTATACACTGGACATTTTTACTCATTTACTAATTTTACTTGTCAACAGAGTAGTTAAATCTATCTGTGAAGTTATTTATTGTAAATATTGCAATTTTCGATTCCAAATTGCATTTTATATTTTAGTACAGTTTCTATTCTCTGGTGACATTCTCCCTCTTATCATCTACCTTATTCAACAAATTAAATTACAATAATTTTAAAGTATATTTATGAAAACTTTAACAGTTTCCCTTGAATTTGGCCATTCCCCCCCGTTTTCTAATTTGCTTTTTTTGCTCTTTTTTTGTGTGTGGGAGGACTTTTTGTTTGTTTGTTTTTTGCATATCTGTTAAATTCTGACTAAATTCTGGAGACTGCACTTGAAACTGCATCTGAATGTGATACTATCTTCCTCAAAATAAAGGTCAGGTAGTTACAGAGGAGTGAATAACTTTGATCTGACAAGATTTGATATGATTTAAGACCGAATTTCAGTCACCTTGAAGCACCTGTCTGTTTCTAATTTACCTTTATTCCTAGATTTCCTTCAGAACTTTCAAGTAACAACCTTTTATTTCCAAAAATCCCTAATTGATTAATCCTAAACAAGTTTTTCTTCTCCTCCCTAGACCCATGCGATTGCCAGCAACTCTGAACAGCTATTTCCTGTTTGATCACTTAGGCTTTCCTATAAAAATTGACAAATTTATTACAGGATAAATTGCAGTATAACATTTCCTTTTTCTTTGGGATCTTTGTTACTCCTCAGATTCTAGCTGGATTGGTTATTCTCTAAAGTTTATGAAAGCAGTGTGTGTGTGTGTGTGTGTTTGTATTTTTTTATATATAGTTTTAGTTGTTTTATAATGAGGGTTTTGTGATACAGGCTGCTTCTTTACAGATGGGAAGAATTAGTTTGGGGCATATTTATAAGGTGAATCCAAGGCCTCATATTGGTTTGAATGCAAAGTGTGAGAAAAAAATGAAATTTAAGATGATCTCAAGATTTGGGTTTGAACCACTTGAAGAATGGACTTGTCATTAAATGAGATACGTGAAACTACAAGTGCTGCAAGTTTTGAAAAGGGAATTAGTTATTACTGAAGCTCAAGAATAAGAACTGGACAAGAGTTATGAATATGAGTCATTAATTTACAGAGAAAATTTAAAACATGTGGCTAGAAGAGATTACCAAGGATGTGAGTATAAATAGAGAAGGGAAGAGAAACATGGACTAAACCCTAGGGTATTTCAATATTCAAAAGTTAGGGAGAAATTGAGGAGTCAGCAACTAGCCTGAGGATATGCAACCAGAATGATAGTCTAAATCATAGCTCATTCCACAAACTTATTCTCTGTTTCCTGGTCTCTGGCAACAGCCTAATGTTCCGGTCCTCTCACAGTGACCCCACTAGGACATCCTGGTTACTGTTCTTTATATTTTTCACTCTCTCTCAACCCTTTGTGCTCTTCTTTCCATCCTTACCTTAGATTCTGTGGTCCTGTTGATGCCACAGTCTGCCTCACATAAAATCTCTATTGCTTGACACAACCGCTCTATCATACTCAAAGGAAAAATTTTATCCCCAATTATGTCTAGCTCTACCTCCTTTCACCCACACCTTAGAAGTTAGGTCTGGCCACAGAAACAACCATAGTGCTTGATCACATTTAGATGATTGACAATTAAACACATATGTAACATTAAATTTGTCCAGCAATGCTCTTGCTTTCCCACGCCATTTCACTCTCTCACTCTCCGAGATAACTGTTTCTTACTTTGTGTTCCTCCTCAAACATCCAGTCTGTTTTCCTTCCTTCCTCCTCACATTTAGTTTATAATCTTGCTTTCTATTTTACCGGGAAAAGTAGTAAAAATCAGAGCACTTCCACGCTCTCCTACAAGCAATCTCAATATGCACCTGTGCCCATGCTATCCTCCTGTCCTCATTTTCAAATGATGAATTTCACTTGCTGCAAAATATGGAGAACCTCTCTAATTGTGTGTTGTACTGTTCAAGCACATTCCTAGAATTTTGCCCTCTGAATATCTCTACATAATCAGTGTTTTTCCCTTACAACTTGTTTATTTTCACCATTACTCTCATATTTCTCTTTAAGTTATCCCTTGACCCAGACCCACCTGCAACTGCTATTCAAAATATCTTCTCTTTACGTAAAAACTTCTTAGCGTTCTCTATACTCATTGCCTAAATTCCTTTTCCCATTCTTTCCTAAATGACTGCTTGCCTCCAGCACCCCACCATAACTTAGCTATGCCAACATATAAGAATAAATTCGCAGTCTCTGTGTTTGAATTATCTGCAGTGTAGGTCCCAACTTGAAGACTCTTTATTTGGCCTCCAGAATCTCACTCTCTTCATTATCCTCCCACTTCACTAGCTGATGTTTGTAGTTCTGTTTGATGATTCTCTTCATTTCCAACTAAAGCCGTGCGTTTACTACTTCCTCTTATCTTCCATTCCCTCCCTCCTAGTCATCAAGATTTAATGAACAGGGAGGCTGTATTTAAATTTCACGTGATGCCAGTGACCACATTGCATCTGCTACCCAAGAGGGCCAGCTCCTCAAGGCACCATTGTATTTCTGCTAGCCCTATTGTGCAAGGCGTTGGACTGACTGGATATTCTGCTTTTCTCATTTTGGAACATTTACATTTTCACACTGTTCCCAACACCTTTTCTGAATATGAGTTTAATCAGGATAAAGAGCTGACTAAAGAACTGAAAGGGGAAAATGAGTTAATTCCTTATCTGTCTATTTTTATTTGGTTTTAAAGAACTATAAAAATGGATATAGGGAAGAAATGTAAAGTGGTAAGGTGAATTGAAAGCTCTACTTAAGGTTCTGAATGATAGCATTTTTCTTTGGTGGTTTAGGAACATGTACTTTCTGTTTGCACTTTTTTGATTGTAGGATGAAATGTGTACATTCTAGAAGTGATTTTGAAAAAGCTTTTAGTAAGTCTTCTAGGGGAATGATAATTTACATACCTCCGTCCTCACAGTTGTAGTTAAATTTTTTTTATTACATTGTGCTTACTGTGGCCTAGCCTAAAACAGTGAAACTTATTTTCTCTTGGGGGGATTTTCCTATATAGCTTAAAATTTTAAACAAAATGCTTAATTGCATAGCAACTTTCCACGCTTTTTCTGACATATGGAACATGACATGACAAATAATTTTATTAATGCAAATTATCATTTTTTAACCTGGTCCTTATTTAAACATGTATAGCATGGCAAATGTTGGATGAAATTTATCTGTTTTTGCTATTTAGCTATTTTTCTCGCCATCTATTTGCCTTTATTCTGTGTCTACTTGGTTTTATACTAACAGGTACAGCTGCACAAGCACGCCCAAACAGACACACACACACACACACACACACACACACACATGCCAATGAAGGAAAAAGCTTTTCACAGCACATATGCCCAAATTGTGCTAGTTTCAGTTAAATAGATTTGGCTATTGATGTGACAGGTCACAATGCAATTTAGAAGCAATTAAAAGGTATTGAATGTGCTGAACTGAAACCTCTGCCTAGAAGGCTTTTTCTGTGCACACAGAGAAACTAGATAGATTTGTGTGTCTCTATTGTTCCCTGCAGAAATATCTTTAGGCAAAATGGCAATGCTAAGGGCTACAAATACCTGCCTAAAAATAGGTAAAGGATAATACTGATTTTTTTTTCCCCTGCAATGTATACATAAGGAGTTATGAATACTTCATTGATACCACAGCGTGAGTTATCCTGTAGATCAATATTAAGCAGGAGCTAATTTAAAAATCAAATTGCCATTGTGAATATCTATTTTTAAAGGCACTCAAGGCAGTACGTTTTGTAGCATCAAATAATGACTGTCTTTGCTGGCTTGTGGGGTAGTGCCTGGGAGTTGGGGATTGGACGCCTGGATATTTTCCACAGGCTCCGGCATGGACACCTGTGGGGTGAATACCCTAACAGAAGAGGCAGAATGTTAATGGCAATATGCCCCAAACTCTGACTAAATAAAAATTATGGGTGTGATATTAGGTATGAAAACACTGGATAATTTTTTTCATAATGCAAAGATACAGCTTAAAGTAGTAGGTTGCTATTGTTTTTAGAAAATGACTAGATTTCTAAGAATAACTGTCTGATAAATCCTATCACTAACTGTGCATGCAGTCTCTATTCAGGATGTAGTTTGTTGTCTGTTCTATGACCAAATAGAGATTTTGAATATGGCTGCAATAATTTAGTAATTATGTTACAAAATTCAGAACTCTCAACCTAACATCTAACCCATACTTACCATATTTTTAAGTGTCTTGTTTTCCTTGTACCCTTAATATTGGACGTCCTGAATAATGTACTGGTCCAGAAAATATAATTCTTCTTAAAAAAAAACTGTGCAATTTTAGGTGAATTGCTTAAAAAGGCAAACAAGAAAACAACATAAAAGAGCCATTTTAAATGTCACTTTGCAGACAAATTGCCTATTTAAAATGGAAGATCTTCTACACTGTGCCATGGTTCTCCAAGTCCCACTCTAAATTCTCTTTAGGACTTTGCACTGCCTGTATAACTGCCACCACAGAAATCAATAAATATAGATAAAGAATAACAAATTATTGGTGTCTGTTAATGCCGCTGAAAATGATCCCCATAACACATGGTATTAACTATTATATTCTCTCTCACTTCAGGATATGAAGGCTACAGATCCTGAAGTGACAGAGGATACAACAGTTAATATCATGTGTTATGGGGATCATTTTAAGTAGCATCAACAGACACCAATAATTTGATATTCTTTATCTATATATATATACACTCACAACATTCCTTTATGTAAACCTCACCAATGTTCACAATACCTCATAATACTTATTTCAGCAAGCAGTCATTTCTAGAGAATCTACTATATGCTGGAGGTAAAAATAGGAGTTGTAGAAATCCATGTCTTTAGGAACAGGACTTGTAGCAGAATATATGTAATATTTTAACACAGTCTCTGTTCTTTTAAATTGTGCATAAAGATCAAGGTAAGAAAGAATCACTTAAGTCTAAAAATTCAGTTTTTTTTTAGCAAATTAATACATCTTGCTTGAATTTATTTAAACCTATGGAAGCTTAGCGTCAAGCAGATACATTCAGGATTTCACAGTAGGATTTGCTTTTAGTCATCTGGGTAATAGGAGTGGAGACCTGAATTTATATATGTTAAAATATGTACACTTTGCTGCTTTCTAGACCAGGCAAATAATTACTCAAATTTGAGTTAGCTTTGAAGCCTTTTTACTAGGTGGAAGATCGTTCTATATTTAATTTTTGAAACAGCAGTGAACACTAACAGTCAAAAAACAATCTTATAATGCCATATATGATAAATATAACTAGGAGATATTTGCCTTTTTTTTCAATATTGCTAACTGGTTCTTCTGGAATAAGTTCATGGTTCCACGGAATTTTGAAAAGTGGCAAAAAAAAAAAATACCACCTTTAACAATCCCAAAGAGTAGATTAAATAAGGACCAAGATGAGAAAAATAAGTAACAGGAAAGTCATAATAGACAACAAAAAAGCAGTAGTGATCAAAGCAGGATATCTATCTCTCTGTCTATCTATCTAACAGAATTCACAGCATGGTTGAAGTAGAAACAAATGTGTCAAGAAAAGGACTGGGACTAGATAGACAAAAAGAAATAGCTTGGGCTGAGAAACACTAATTCTCATTCATTAAGGAAATTCAGCAGCTTTCCCTCTTAGAATGTATACCCTTGGACACATGGATCTCTATATGGAGAAAAATGGAAAGCAATATCTTTCTTGCTGTTGATAAGAATATGAGTAGACTACAGTGACTAGGAGCATTAACAAAAACTAATTCATATACCAAGTATTTAAATTCCCCAAGTTCAATTTCTTTATGTAAAAAAGAGACAACAGTATTTACAACCCATAGGGGTTGTAAAATTAGAGGAAAAAAATGTTAATAAATCACTTAATAGAATTCTCATTGTGGCTCAGAGGTAACGAATCTGTCTAGTATCCATGAGGATGTGGGTTCGAGCCCTGGCCTTGCTCAGTGAGTTAAGGATCTGGCATTGCCGTGAGCTGTGGTGTAAGTCACAGAAGAGGCTCAGATCTCGCATTTCTGTGGTGTGGTGTAGGCAGGCAGCTATAGCTGCAATTGGACCCCTAGTCCAGGAACTTTGATATGATGCAGGTGTGGCCCTAAAAAAAAAAAAAGATACTTGATGTTTTGAAATTAATAATACAAAGAAGGCTGATTCAGCTAATAGAAAGGATAGCTTACATCAAATAATTTTCATCCATAACACTGGCCCTTCAAGATACCCAATAAATACAGAATCTTTTTCTAGTTAATTTGAGAAAGAACAGTATAATCCATCCCTGCTTTAGTTTCACAAAGGAAATTAGCATATAAAATCTTTGAGAACTGAATAAAGAAAGCTTTTAACCTTTACTAATATCCTTAATAACTAGAGGTGGCTGGTTTGGGGATTATTAATATTATTGTTATTATTATTATTTTTTTGCCTTATCTAGAGTCACACTCGTGGCATATGGAGGTTCCCAGACCAGGGGTCTAACAGGAGCTGTAGCCGCCGGCCTTCGCCACAGCCACAGCAACGCGGGATCCGAGCTGCGTCTGCAACCTACACCACAGCTTACGGCAATGCCAGATCCTTAACCCACTGAGTAAGGCCAGGGATTGAACCCGCAACCTCATGGTTCCTAGTCGGATTCGTTAACCACTGAGCCACGACGGGAACTCCAGGTTTGGGGATTATTGATCTGGGTTGAATCATGGAAGTCTGTCTAAATTCTTTTATCCTCAACAGTAAACATTCCTCAGCTAATTTTGTGACTTTGTTAAATTAACATTTATTTTATTAAATAGAGCCCAAGGGCTACAGGGTGTTGGAAGGTGAGCCATGGTTCAGCAAAAGGCATGGAAAGTGAAATAGAGAAGTTTATTATTCACAAGTCCTGGAGAAAGGACACTGCCCACTTGCAGGGACCAATGAAGGAGGGAGTAGAAAGGTGGGGCGGGACTTGGGGCACATGCCATGAAGATTCCGTGTAAAGTTCCTTGGGGTTCCTGGACTAAGGATAGAGCTGTCAATTCAAATAAAGTCTGGGATTTTGGTGAGCTTCCTAAGAAGTCTTATCTAAGGAGTACACAGCGGGAGGGCCCTGGAAGGTGGGGAAGAGTGCTCATTACAAGGGTACAGTTGCAGGAGTATTAGAAACTTAGTTTTACTAGTGACTCTGGCTGTTATCTACTCAAAGGAGGGACTGGTGTCAATTTAAGGCCCCTCCAGCCTGTTGGGTCCCACGAAATGGATGTTGAGACAGCAGTATCATAGAGAATTCAGCTAAACTCTCAATTAGAGGTGCTTTACTGAAATTCCTCACATCCATATTTATGTACCTCAGAGTGAAGATACTGTTTCCTGAGGATGTCAGTTTAAACGCAAATATTTACTTGAAAGTTTTCCTCTAGCAAGTATTATTATTATTATTATTATTATTATTATTATTACTACTATTATTATTTTAAGAGGAGAGCAAAGTCATCTGAGAATAAAATATAAGCCATAAAACATTGATACATTTACTTCCCCAAGCTGGAAATTTGGGAATTATGTACAGGTTTTTTTCCATCATCTCTTGCATTCCATTCACGTCCTCCTTTTATTGATTGTACCTCAGAAATCTCTAGTGTTGTGCTAGAGGCTGCTGGTATCAGCTAAGGAGCGCTGACCGTGTACGCCTCTTCCCACTTCTGCATTCAGTCATGATGCAGCTTGAAGCTGATAAGGTAGTTTGTAAATGGTCATGGTGGGGGCATTTTTATACCACAGATGTAAGAAAATACTATAAATCAGGTATAGTTTTGAGCTAATTACACATTGACAGCACACTTTTACACACCGCTCATCCTCTGAGTTCTTATAGTTCATTGGTTGGTCAAGCGTCCTCATTTCTTACATGGAATATTGCAAGTTGGCCCTCTTCATTGAAGTACATTTTCTACATAGTTGTCATATGCTCCTTCAGAAAAAAAATATAAACAATGAATAAACATTTCACTTTTTTTATTGCTTGATTCCTCAGACTCCCTGTTGTGCACAGATATTACCTAAATTCCTTAGCAGATCTTAAAAGGCCCTTTATAATGTGAAAACACCTACATTTTCAGTTTCATAATTTTTTTTTTTAGTGACTTTGAACTTTTTAAAATTCAAGTAGCCTGCTGTCCTGTCAAAATATTCTCTTATCCATTACCCATTTCTCTAACAGACAGGATACTTAACATTTGAAATATCATTTCTTGTCTGTCAAGTATTTTCTAAATAGCCTGATTTAGTTAAATTGTTCTTTCTTTCCTCCTCCACAATTTCACAGAGAATTTTAATTTCTCATGTACAGTCGATCTGATCACACTGAATTGTGTTTTTTTTTTTTTTTGGCCACACCCACAGCATATGGAAGTTAGTAGTCTAAGGGCCGAATCATAGCTGTAACCTCTGGCCTAGGCCACAGCCACAGCAATGCAAGATCCAAGCCACGTATGTGAGCTACACCACAGCTCACGGAAATGCTGAATCTTTATAAACTACTGAGCAAGGCCAGGGATCGAACCCACATCCTTATGGATACTAGTCGAGTTCATTAACCACTGAGCCATGACAGGAAGTCCTGAATTGTAATTATCTATTAATAATGGCTGTTCTATAACTGGATTCTGAGTTTACTGGCACTTGATAGGTGTTTCGTTGCTGAATTGATGGTTCTAAAACCAAATATTCATCCTACTTGGTAGTAAACTGGAGGAACAGAGAGGGAATGGTGGGGGAAAACATGACAGACCTTCTCTCCAATTTTGTCTAGTACTTGCTCTTTATACCATATGATGAAATAAAGAATCTGGACAAAATTCCTTCATAAAATAAGCAATCTTTTTAAAAACATAGGCATTTAAATGGAGTTTATAAGAGATTGAGAATTGAGAGTTATTAATGCAGAACCAAATTACTTTAGAGAGGGCAAAACAGTGGATGCTTATAATGGATTCTTCTAATCATGTGTCATTTGAAAAGCTCATATTTTCAAGAAGAGAAGGGAAAGTGGGTTGGAGGGAAGAGCAGAAAAGCATTTCTCTTTTTAATCCAAGATTAATTCTATTATAGGGTGAGGGTATATATTATAGCACAAGGTGGATATTGATTCATAACCCCATTTAATGTGATAGGATACACTTTTTTAAAAGCAGTTTATTTTAGCTGCTTCCAAAAGCTGCCTGAAATCCTATTAAGAAAAGGATCTTTGAAGAAATACATCTTACTTGCTGTAAAGGGTTTACAAATACAGGTATCTCAGAGTAATCCTACCTCTACAACAAATGTTATCTCTAATGCAATGTTATGCTGAACAGTAATAAGCTGCTTTACCTCCAATTCTACAGAAAATGTATTTGGAAGAACACAGTGTATCTGTGCCTGTGATACTTTTGACTAAATAGAAAATTGTATATGAGAAGAAAGAGCATTATCTAAAGTTATGCTCATTCATCTAAAAAATATTTACTTGACATCCTTGTTAGACCAGATACTATTTCAGGCCCTTAAGATAAAACAGTGACTACAAAAAGGCAGAATTCTTACTATCTCTGGGGGACAGATATTAAATAACAATAAAGATGTACTATGAAGGAAAATAATAATTCTTTGAGAGAAAGAATACACCGAGTATCATGAGAACTGAAACTATTAAAATTTGGGGGCCTTTTTGGGAAAAAAGTACAAAATACCAATAAAGTCTCAGGTGGAGGAAACTAGAGTGCCAGGAAGTAAGAAATTCTGGTGTTTAAGTCTCACTGACATCACTGTCCACCTCTGTTTAAGTGTAGATAACAAAGCAACCTGATTTAAAGACTATCACGCTGGAGGACCAGGGAGAGTATCAGGAAGAGTACCTCTGCTGCCATAGGTGACTCCTGATGAAGTGAAAGACGGAAGGATGTGTGTATTTAACTGATGGGGTAGTAGGTGACTGATGAGGTAAGCACAGTGTAGAGAGAGAAAGAATAAACATTCCAGAATGCATAAGCTCAGTGGATGGCACTATGATGTTTGAGAACACACTGCTTTCTTGAACTGAATGTGGAGCAATTTGACCAGACCATAGAGAATACAGGTGTTGTGGTGCCCAAGAAACTAGAGCATTGATGATGGCTAAAAGATAGTCATGCTATGGTATAGCATCATTTCCATCTTCCCATCCTACTCTCGATATATTTGTTTAAAATATAAGTGGATTAGGAGTGCCTGTCTTGGCTCAGTGGAAACAAATCTGACTAGGATTCATGAGAACACAGGTTTGATCCCTGGCCTCACTCAGCGAGTTAAGAATCTGGCGTTGCTGTGAACTGTGGGGTCAGTCGTAGTCACAGCTTGGATCGGACCTTGCTGTGGCTGTGGTGTAGGCTGGTGGCTACAGCTCCAGTTCGACCTCTAGCCTGGGAACCTCCATATGTCACAGGGAGGCCCTAAAAAGACAAAAAAATATAAAATAAAATAAAATAAAATAAAATAAACGGATTATGAGTACACTAAAGGATATCTCCCCCTTGGTCAGAGATGCTCTTGACTGACTAGTACTAAGATTTAAAATCTCATCTATCTCTACTTTGCTATTCTTCTTTCTTCAGTCCACAAGCATGTGGACTTGTTTGAATTGCATTATTCTGTGCTAGTTCTATTTTTTATTTAAAGGAGTGTGTGTGTTCTATTTTAATTTGACTTGTATTGTTTGGAGAACTCTCTAGATCAGTGATTCTGATGCTCCTGATTTCCTGTTCTTACCTGAGTTACTGAAGTGTCATTAATTCTCATCTAACAAATTTTAGGAGGGTGGAGTGTCATCTTCATTGACAAAACACCAAGAATTGTGTTGCTTCCATTTAAATCCTTAAGCACTAATGTTTGAATAGAAATAGGTGTAGTTTCAGTTTCTTCCTTTAGTACTGACTTTAAAGTTAGATAACTTTGTTTTCATATCTCCATCTCTGATACTTACCAGGATTACTTAAACTGTATACCTTCTGTTTGCTCAGCTCACAAACATGGGAATTTACAGCTATCAAGCCTTAAACAAAATTTTGTGATGTTCAGTGTGGAACTAAACTATTTGTTCATTCAATATTTATTGTCAACTGAAAATTTTCTTCCTACTCTCTTAAAAGGAATCTAATACAAAACACATCATTATTTTATATACTAACAAAAATAAATGTTTACTTAAGATTTCACTAAATTAAGAAATTTTAGATATTAAAATATGAAAAAGTAGAATAATATAAATAAAATAGTATTGATTTCTAGGATATAAAGACGAATTCTTTCATTTCTGATAAGTGCGTAAACATCCTAATTTCAAATTTAATTATTTTTTTCTCCTCAAAGTCAGATAGCATAATGAAGAGATTTAAAATAATTAAAAAAAATGCAAACCTGTTTTTAAAAACCTCAGTTTTCCACCTTCAGTGGAAGGTCCCATCTTTAGTCCTATACATTTGGTGGGGTCTTCCCAACCCCAAGCAAAATCTCTGACACCACCTGAGTGTCCCACAATTGCACTCCATTCTGACGCCATCTACCTGGAGATAGCGTCATTTCCCACTGATTAAGGGCTCAGTCTCAGGAGGCTGCCCATTTCAAATCCCAATAGTGAGTCAGAGTTGTCACCTGTCGTTCTGAGTAATCAGCTGTAGATCAGAAGTTTCTAAGACTGTCTCTTTGGGCTTGATTAATTTTCTAGAGAATTTTATAACATTCAGGGAAACACTAAATGTTTACCAGTTTATTAAAGGATATGAGAAAGTGTACAAATGAATACACAAATAAAGACATACATGGGGCGAGGTCTAGAGGGCTGTGAGCTCAAGACATTCTGTCCTTGTGGTGTTGGGGTGCATCACCCTCCCAGTAGGTGGATATGATCGATCACTAACCTGGAAGCTTTTGAACCCCATACTTTTAGGTTTTTATGGAGACTTCCTCAGGTAGGCATGATGTCACTAACTTCATTTTCAGTCCCTCTCTCCTCTCTAAAGGATAAGGGTGGGATGACAGTTCCAAGCTTCTAATCATGGTTTGATCTTTCTGGTGACCAGCTCATCCAGGAGTCCACTCAGATTCACCTCCTTGGAACAAAAGACACTCTTATTATCCAGGAAATTCCAAGAGCCAGGGCCGAATATTAGAATAAAAGATGCTCCTAGTGCACATATTACTTGGGAAGTTACAAGGTTTTTAGGAGTTCTGTATTGTGAAGCAGAGACAGATTTATCTATCTATATATAATTTTCCTATTATCTCACAAACCTATTTTTAGAAACTAGAAAACTTTTTTTTTGGTCTTTTGTCATTTTAGGGCCGCATCTGTGGCATATGGAGGTTCCCAGGCTAGGGGTCGAATTGGAGCTGTAGCCGCCAGCCTACACCACGGCCACAGCAACGCGGGATCTGAGCCGCATCTGCAATCTACACCACAGGTCACAGCAACGCCGATCGTTAACCCACTGAGCAAGGCCTCATGGTTCCTAGTCAGATTCGTTAACCGCTGAACCACAGTGGGAACTCCCTAGAAAACTTTTTTAAGCTGACAAGTTGTGTGTGGCTAAGAATATCTAAATATGCCAGCATTGCCAGATAAAACTGAAGAGGTCAATCAATTATATTTGGTGATACCAGATAGGACAAAGATAGAACAGATCTTAAAAATTATATCAAATATTCACACGTGGATGGAGATGGATCAACCCTGATTGAGAACCGCTATGCGAAAAAAAAAAAAAGAAAAGAAAAATAAAAAGGAGTTCCTGTCGTGGCTCAGTGGATAACGAATCTGACTAGGAGCCACGAGGTTGCAGGTTCGATCCCTGGCCTTGCTCAGTGGGTTAAGGATCTGGCGTTGTCGTGAGCTGTGGTGTAGGTTGCAGACGCGGCTCGGATCCTGCGTTGCTGTGGATGTGGTGTAGGCCGGCGGCTACAGCTCCTGTTAGATCCCTAGCCTGGGACTCTCCATATGCTGTGGGTGCGGCCCTAAATAAGGCAAAAAGACAAAAAAAAAAAAAAAGAACCGCTATGGACAGGATTTGACAACAAACAGGCAGGGGTACAGGTACTGGAGTAAGAAAATGAGAGAGACAAAGATAAAGACAAACAAAAAGCATGTAACAAGCCTAGGAAGCACAGAGGGGCATATTTAAGAAACTACCACTATGAAAGAGAGAATTCCTCCTTTGAAAGCAGGGGTAGTATCTAGAAGTCCATATGTCAATGGTAAAATATCTATGGAAATTCAAGGTAGAAGCATCCTGAGTTAGGTTAGAACCTGAGAACTGGAAGTGGCCTGGCCTCATGGAAGCACCATTAACTAGTTAGAGAAATTGCCTTCTTATTTTAGTTACA
>PVHT020004943.1:8680809-8731657 GCA_004024745.2 Catagonus wagneri | reverse complement strand
CGTCTGCAACCTACACCACAGCTCACGGCAACGCCAGATCCTTAACCCACTGAGCAAGGCCAGGGATCGAACCCGCAACCTCACGGTTCTTAGTCGGATTCGTTAACCACTGAGCCACGAAGGGAACTCCCTTGATGCAATTTTAAGAGGGATTTTTTTTTAACTTTCCATTTCTAATATTTCATTGTGTAAAGAAATACAACCAAGTCTGTTTTTTAATCTTGTATCCCGCTTTCTTGATGAATTAATTTGTCAGTTCTAGTAGTTTTTGTGTGGAATTATTAGGGTTTTCTATATAGAGTATCATGTTATCTGCGTATAATGACAAATTTACCACTTCCTTTCCAATTTGGATACTTTATATTTATTTTTTCTTTTCTGAATGTTGTGGCTATGACTTCCAATACTATGTTTAATAGAGTAAGTGAGAATGGGCATTCTTGTCTTTTTCAAAATGTTAGCAGGAAAGATTTCATCTTTTCATTATCATATTGGCTATGGGTTTGTCATAAAAAGCTTTTATTATGTTGAGTTATATTCTCTCTATACCCACTTTGGTAAGGTTTTTTATCATGAAAGGAAGGCAACTGATTTTTTTTTTTTTTTTGTCCTTCTGCCTTTTATGTAGAGCTGCACCTGCGACATATGGAGGTTCCCAGGCTAGGGGTCTAACAGGAGCTGTAGCTGCCGGCCTTTGCCACAGCCACAGCAATGCGGGATCCGAGCCGCATCTGCAACCTTCACCACAGCTCACAGCAACGCCAGATAGTTAACCCACTGAGCAAGGCCAGGGATCGAACACGCAACCTCATGGTTCTTAGTCGGATTCGTTAACCACTGAGCCATGAAGGCAACTGAATTTTATCAAATAATTTTCCTGCATCTATTGAGATGATCATGTGGTTTTTGTCTTTTATTGATGTGTGTATCACATTGATTTACATATATTGAACCATCCTTGTGAGCTTCGGATGAATCTCATTTGGTCATGGTGAAGATCTCTTTTATTTGTTTTTGAATTTGACTTGCTAATACTTTATTGAGATTTTTTTTTCACTTATATTCATCCCAGATATTGCCATATAATTTTCTTTTTTGGTGGTATCTTTGGTTTTGGTATCAGGGTGATGGGTAGCATCATAGAATGTCTTTGGGAGTGTTCCCTCCTCTTCATTCTTTTGCAAGAGTTTGAGAAGGATTGGTGCAAGTTCTTTGTATGTTTGGAATTTTCCTGTGAAGCCATCTGTCCTGGATTTTTGTTCATAGGAAGTTTTTTTTTTTTTATTACATATTCTGGTTCACTTCTAAGTTTGATCTGTTCAAATCTTGTATTTCTTCTTGATTCAGTTTTGGTGAGCTGTAAGTTTCTGGAAATTTGTCCATTTCTTCTTGGTTGTTAAATTTGTTGGCCAATAATTTTATGTAGTATTGTCCTATGATTTTCTACATTTCTGTGTTTTCAATTGTTTCTTCTATTTCATTTCTTATTTTGTTTATTTAGGTCCCTCACTTTTCTTCTTGGTGACCCCAGCCACAGGTTTGTCATTTTTTCCTATCCTTTCAAAGAAGCAACTCTTGGTTTCATGTTTTTTTTTTTAATTGTCTTTTGATCTCTTCTTTCCTCTCTGGTCTTTATTATTTTCATCATTCTGCTGACGTTAGGTTTTGTGTGTTCTTTTTTCTAATTTTCTTATATGGTTGTTTATTTTAATTTTTCTTGTTTGTTGAGGAAAGCCTATATTTGTATGAAATTCCTACTAAAAACTGTTTTTGCTGCATCCCTTAGATTTTTTTGTTTGGTTTTGTTTTCATTGTTATTTATTTCAAGGTATTTTTAAATTTTTCTCTTTGATTTCATCGTTGACCTGTTTTTTTAGTAGCATATTGTTTAGCCTACATATAATCATTTTTTTTCTTCTTTCTTTTTCTGTGGTTAATTTCTAGTTTCATGCCAGTTTATAATTTCTATACTCTTAAATTTGTTGAAGCTTCTTCTGTGCCCCAGAATGTGGTTGATCCTAGAGAATATTCCATATGAACTCAAAAAGAATGTGTATTATGTTTTTTAAATGTATTATCATGAAAATATCAATTAAGTATAACTGTTCTATTGTATATTTCAGGATCTCTGTTGCATTATTGATTTTATTTCTGGAAGATCTGTCCATTGATGTGAATGGAGTTTTAAAGTCTCCCACTGTTACTGTATGCTTATGACTTCATCCTTCTATGTCTGTTAATATTTGTTTTATGTATTTGGGTGCATTCATGTTGATAGGAGTAATATTCTCCTCTTGTATTTATCTTTTTACCATTATATAGTATACTTTGTCTTTCTTTCTGGCCTTTGTTTTAAAGTCTGCTTTGTCTGATATGAGTACTGTGACCCCACTTTCTTGTCATTTCCATTATCGTAAATTATCTTTTTCCATTCCCTCACTTTTAATCTATGTGTGTCCTTTCCCCTAAAGTGGGTCTCTCATAGATACCATATTGTAGGCTCTTATTTTTTTCCATACAGTCTGCCATTTTATGTCTTTTGTTTGAAGCATTTTGTCCATTGGCTTTTTTATTTAAATTTTATTGGAGTATATTTGACTTACAATGTTTCAGGTGTACAGCAAAATGAATCAGTCATACATATAAATATATCCATTTTTTCTCCTCTATAGGTTATTATAAACTATTGTCTAGATTTTCCTGTGCTATACAGTAGGTTCTTGTTAATCACTTATTTTATACAGTAGTTTGTATATGTTATTCCTACCCTCCCAATTCTTCCTTCTTCCCAAGAAGATTTTAAAGTCTGTTTGTTTCTATTTTATAAATGAGTCATTTTGTGTCATTTTTTATTAGATTCCATATATAAGTGATATCATGGTATTTATCTTTCACCATATGACTTATTTCACTTGGTATGATAATCTCTGTGTCCATCCATGTTGCTGCAAATAGCATTATTTCATTCATGTTTATGGCTAAGATTTCGTTGTATATATACACCACATTTCCTTTATCCGTTCCTCTGTAAATGGACATTAAGGTTGCTTCCATGTCTTAGCTATTGTGAATAGTACTGCAATGAATATTGGAGTGCATGTAATTTTTCAAATTATGGTTTTTCCCTGAATGTATGCCTAGGAGTAAGGTTGCTAGATCGTATGGTAATTCTACATTTAATTTGTTAAGGAACATCCATACTGTCCTCCATAGTGGCTGCACCAATTTACATCCCCACCAACAGTGTAGAAGGGTTCCCTTTTCACCATAACCAGCATTTATTGTTTACAGACTTTTAGTTATGGCCATTCTGACCTGTGTGAGTTGACACCTCACTGCAGTTTTAACTTGCATTTTTCTAAGAGTCAGTGATGTTGAGCATCTTTTTTATGTGTTTTTTGACCATCTCTCTATCTTCTTTGGAGAAATGCCTATTTAGATCTACTGACAATTTTTTTTTTATTTTTATTTGTTTTTTTAGATATAAACCCCCTTGAGATGTTTGTTTATTTTGGAGATTAATCCCTTGTCAGTGCTTAATTTGCAAATATTTTCTCCCATTCTGTAGGTTGTCCTTTTGTTTTGTTGATGGTTTTCCTTGCAGTGCAAAAGCTTCTGAGTTTGATCATGTCCCATTTGTTTATTTAGTTCTTATTTTCATTATTCTAGGAGGTGAATCAAAAAGGATATTGCTTTGATTTATGTCAGAGTGTTCTGCCTATGTTTTCCTCTAGGAGATTTATAGTATCTGGACTTAAATTTAGGTCCACTATCCATTTTGAGTTTATTTTTAGTGCATGGTATTGATGAATGTTCTAATTTCATTCTTTTATATGTGGTTGTCCAGTTTTCCCAGCACCATTTATTGAAGAGACTCTTTTCTCCACTGTATGTCCTTTCCTCCTTTGTCATAGATTATTTTGTTGACCATAAGTGCTTGGGTTTATTTCTGGGATTTCTATCCTATTCCATTTCTGTTTTTTTGTACCAGTACCATACTGTTATGATTACTGTAGCTTTGTAATATAAACTAAAGTCAGGGAGCTTGATTTGTCTCATTTTATTTTTCTTTTTTCAGTATTGCTTTGGCTATTCAGGGTCTTATGTGTCCATACAAATTTTAAAACATTTATTTCTAGTTCTGTGAAGAATGTCATTGGTACCTTGTTAGGGATTGCAGTGAATCTATAGATTGCCTTAGGTGGTATAGTCATTTTGACCGTATTGATTCTTCCAGTGCAGGAGCATTGTATACTTTTCCATCTATTTGTGTCAACTTTGATTTCTATCTTTACATTTTTTTTTCCTTTTGCTGTTCATTGTGGTTATCATTTCCTTTACTTCAAAAATATTTATTTTAAAATAATATGTATGTTGGCTTATTTAAGTGATTTACTTTCCAATTGTAATTTTTCTCTTCTGTAGCCTCTTTCTTCTTTTTTATCAGTTGATTTATCGATTGATTGTCTTTTTTAAGGATGCACCTGAGACATGGAATTTCCCAGGCTAGGGGTTGAAACGGAGCTGTAGCTGCCAGACTATACCATAGCCACAGCAACATGGGATCTGGGCTGTGTCTGTGACCTACACCATAGCTTGGGGCAATGTCGGATCCTTAACCCACTGAGTGAGAAAAGAGATCAAACCTGCATCCTCATGGATGTTAGTCAGTTTCATTACCACTGAACCAAATCGGAACTCCCCTCTTTTCTATTTAGAGAGGACTTTGAAATATTTCTTTGAGATGAAATATTTCTTTGAGAATAGGTTATGTGTTGATACATTCTTTAAGTTTTAGATTCTGAGAAATTATTTATCTATTTAATTTATTTATTTTTGCTTTTGAGGGCCACACCTGTGCATATGGAAGTTCCCAGGCTAGGAGTCTAATCAGAGCTTCAGCTGCTGGCCACAGTCACAGCCACAGCAGCACCAGATCTGAGCTGCGTCTGCGACCTACACCACAGCTCACAGAAATGCTGGGTCCTTAACTCACTGAGTAAGGCCAGAGATCAAACCTGCACCTCATGGTTCCTAGTAGGATTCGTTTCTGCTGTGCCATGATGGAAACTCGTAACTCTATTTTAAAAGATAATATTCCTGGATAGTGTATTCTAGGTTACAGATTTTTTTGTCCCTTTCAAGACTTTAAATACATTTTGCCACTCCCTTCTAGCCTGTAAGTTTTCTGCAGAGAAATCAGCAGATGGCTTTATTGGGGGGGGGGTCCCTTTTAATTGTTTGTTTTTCTTTTACCAATTTTAGAATCCTCTTTTATCTTTATTATTTTTCCTTTTTAATTATGGTATGTCTTGATGTAGGTCTATTTGGGTTCATCTTGTTGGAGCCTTCTTTGATTCCTGTACTTGGATATCTATTTCCTTATATCAGACATAATCTCTTCAAATATGTTTTCAATCTCCTTTTCTCCTTCTGGGATTCATACTATGTGTGGATTGGCATGCTTTATATTACCCCATTGGTCTCTTATATTGCTTTCTCCCTTTTTTATCTGTCTCTTCTTATACTGTTATGATTGGGTGATTTCCATTATTATATCTTCCAGATCACTTATTCATTTTTCTGCGTTATTCATTTTGCTATTAACTGCATTTCACTCAGGTTTTATCTCAGCAGATGAGTTTTGTAATTTTTCTTGGTTCTTCTTTATAGTTTCTGCTTCATTTTTATGGTAACCTGCATTTCTGTCAATAACCTTTCTTAATTCCTTCAATATTTTCAGTATATTTTTGGAACTTGGTGTCTATTAGACATGAGATCTATTTCATTATTTTTATTTTATTAAAGTCTAGTCGATTTAGAATATTGTGCCAATTTCTGCTGTACAGAAAAGTGACCCAGTCATGTGTGTGTGTGTGTATACACATATATACAGTCCCTTTCTTATATTATCTTCCATCATGATCTCTCATAAGAGACTATATACAGTGCACTGTGCTATATAGTAGAAACTCATTGCCTGTCCATTCTAAATATAAAAATACTAACCCTAAACTCCCAGTCCATCCCACTCCCCCCCCCCCTTTCTCCTCTGGCAACCACAAGTCTGTTCTCTATGTCTGTGATTCTGTTTTGTAGATAGGTTCATTTGTGCCATATTTTAGATTCCACACATAAATGATACCATCATTTGTCTTTCTCTTTCTGACTTCACTTAATATGAGAATCTCTAGTTGCATCCATGTTGCTTCGAATGGAATTATTTCATTCTTTTTCATGGCTGAGTAGTATTCCATTGTATATATGTACCACATTTAATACATTCATCTGTCAAAGGACAATTAGGTTGTTCCATGTTTTTGCTATTGTGAATAGCGTGCTATAAGCATATTGGTGCATGTATCTTTTTGAATGGTAGTTTTCCCTAGATAGATGCTCAAGGGTGGAATTTCTTGGTCATATGGTAGTTCTTTATTTAGTTATCTGAGGAATCTCAATAATGTTTTCCATAGTGATTGTACCAATTTAAATTCTCAGTGTTGGAGCTTTCTTTTCTCCACATCCTCTCCAGCATTTGTTATTTGTGGACTTGTTAATGACGGCCATTCTGACTAGTGTAAGGTTGTACCTTATTGTAGTTTTGATTTGCATTTATCTAATACCTAGTGAGTATTTTTTCATGTGTCTACTGGCCATTCATATGCTTTCTTTGTTGAACTGTATTTAGGTCTTCTGGCCACTTTTCATTTCTTTTTCTTTTTTGGGGGGTCACACCCACAGTATATGGAGGTTCCCAGGCTAGGGGTCTAATCAGAGCTATAGCTGCCAGCCTATGCCACAGCCACAGTAATGCCAGATCCAAGCCATGTCTGCAACCTACACCACAACTCACAGCAACACGGAATCCTTAACTCACTGAGCGAGGCCAGGGATCAGACCCACACCCTTATTGTTCCTAGTAGGATTCGTTTTCACTGCACCACAATGGGAACTCCTAAGTCTTCTGGCCATTTTTCAGTTAGCACATTTACAACTATTTTAGCCCATTCTGTAGGTTTTCTTTTCATTTTAAATGGTTTCCTTTGCTGTGCAAAAGCTCGTGAGTTTGATATGTACCATTTGTTTATCTTTGCTTTTGTTTCTATTGCCTTGGGAGCTTGACTAAAGAATACATTTGTGTGGTTGATGTCAGAGAATGTTTTGTCTATGTTCTCTTCTAGGAGTTTTTATAGTGTCATAAGTCTTGAAGCCATTTTGATTTTATTTTTGTGCGTGATGTGAGGGTGTGTTCTAGTTTCATTGATTTACATCCAGCAGTCCAGTTTAGCCAGTACCACATGCTGAACAGATTTATTTTCCTCATTTTTTGTTCTTGCCTCTTTTATCAAAGATGAATTCACCGTAGGTATCTGGGTTTACTTCTGGCTCTCTATTCTGTTCCATTGAACTGTAGGTCTGTTTTTGTACCAGTACCATATTGTTTTGATTACTGTAGCCAGGTAATATTGTCTGAAGTATGGGAGAGTTATGCTTTCTGTTTGTTTGCTTGTTTTTCTCAGAAGTGCTTTGGCAATTCTGGATCTTTTATGATTCCATATAAATTTGGGGATTTATTTTGTTCTAGTTCAATGAAAAATGTTGTGGGTTATTTGATAGAGATTGCATTAAATCTGTCAATTGCTTTTGGTAGTATGGCTATTTTAAAAAGTTCTTCCAATTGAGATGCATAAGATATCTTTCCATTTCTTTGAATTCTCTTTAATTTTCTTGATTAATGTTTTATAGTTCTGTACATGTAAGTCTTTCACTTTCTTGGTTCTTGGTCAGGTTTATTCCTAGGTTTTTGTTTTTTTGGTTTTTTTTTCTGTAATTTTCAAAAGGTGTTGTATTTGTATTTTCTAATATTTAATTGTTAACATACAGAAATGCAACTGATTTCTGAATGTTAATCTTATATTCTGCTTCATTGCTGAACTTATTAACTAGTTTGAGTAATTTTTGTGTAGAGTCCTTAAGATTTTTTATATATGGTATCAGGTCATCTGCATATAGTGAATATTTTAACCCTTCTCTTCCAACTTAGATTCCATTTATTTATTTATTTATGTATTTATGTATTTATTTATGTATTTATTTTGATTTTGTTTGATTGCTGTGGCTAGGACTTCCAACATTGTTTTGAATAAAAGTATTGAGACTTTTTTCTCTTTCTTTTTAAGGCTACACCTGTGGCATATGGAAGTTCCTGGGCTAGGGTCAAATTGGAGTTACAGCTACAGACCTGTACCACAGCCACAGCAATGCCAGATCTGAGCTGCATCTTTGACCTCCACAGCAGACTGTGGTAATGCCAGATCTTTAACCCACCGAGCAAGGCCAGGGATTGAACCCACATCCTCATGGAGACTTTGTCAGGCTCTTTACCCACTGAGCCATAATGGGAAGTGCTCAATATTTCTTTTATAATTGGTTTATTATTGCTGTATTTTTGTAGTTTACATTTGAAAAATTCTTTATTTCTTCATTTTAAATGATAATCTTGCTGAGTAGAGTTTTCTACCCTGTATGTTTTTCCCTTTTAGAACTTTGGATATATCTTGCCACTCTCTTCTGGCATGTAGTGTTTCTGCAGAGAAATCAACTGATAGCCTTATTGGAGTTCCCTTATAATTAACTCTTTGTTTTTATCTTGCTGCCTTTAGAATCATCTCCTTATCTTTAAATTTTGCCATTTTTATTATAATATGTCTTGGTGAAGGTCTGTTTGGGGCCCTCTGAGCTTCCTGTATCTGAGTATCTGTTTCCTTCTTCACGTTTGGAAAGTTTTCACCCATAATTTCTTCAAATGTATTTTCAGTCCCCTTTTTCTTATCCTTCTAGAATCTCTATTAAGCATAAATTGGCCCACTTTATATTATTCTATAGATCCTTTATTTGCTTTCTTTTTTTTATAATTTGGTTTTCTGTCTGCTGTTCTGATTGGGTTATTTCCATTATTCTATCTTGTATGTCACTTATTCATTCCTCTCCATTATTCATTCAGCTGTTCAGTGTCTTTCACTCAGCTTTCACCTGAGTAAACGAATTTCCTAAGTTTTCTTGGCTCCTCTTAATAGTTTCTAGTTCCTTTTAAAAGTAATCTGTGTTACTGTTGATATCAATTCTTAATTCCTCCAGTATTTTCATTATTTCCTTTTTGAACTTGGTGTCTATTAGACCGCAGAGGTCTGGTTCAATTTTCACTCGTTCAGGAAAATTCTCATGTTCGTTTAACTGGTAATGGTTCTTGTACTTCCTCATTTTGCTTATATTTTTTTCTTATTCTGTGAGTATAAGGAAAACAACTAGCTACTATAGTCCTTGAGAGCTATTTATATGCAGGAGTATCCCTGGGTAGCTTGTAAGGATTCTCTTCTGTGTGTGTGTGTGTAAAGTAAGCTTTAGGTTGGGATGCTTGCTCTCTCTTTTTTCAGTATGTATAGGCCATTGGTGGGTGTGCGCAGGTGTATGACTTGTGCTTCCAGGGAGGTGGGGCAAATGGACAATGCCTTTAGTTAGTGATTGGTTGCCAGGCCCTTGGCAGTGGTAAGGACCCATGGGGAGTTGATGGCACAGGCTGTTCCTGGTTGTAGAGTCCTGGGAAGTGGCAGGGGGTACCCTCAGGGGAGTCGGCACCCATAGCCCTTGGCAGTGACAATAGCAGTGCCTGTGCCTTCCCACTGGGGTGAGGGCAATGGCTGGTGTTCAGTTGCAGGGCCCTCCTCAGCAGTGATGATCCATGCAGTGACTAGAGCCTCTGGTGGTGCCTATTCACAGTACCTTTAGTGTTGGGGCTAAGCCTACCTCAGGAATCCAAGATGGCTGTAGCAGTTTTCACCCAAACCTGGTAGGGGCACCTGGCCACCCTGAGAACCCATGTGTGTGCAGAGAAAGATGTTCCTGTGGAGGGCCTGCCCCTCTGAAACTGACAGCACATATGACTTGAACCTAGTGAGAACCCAGATTGGGACTTGAACCCACAGTATTTTAATTAGAATCACTCACCTGGTGTATGAAGTTCAGGTTCTTTGTGTCTCAGTGCATAAGGAATTCAGCAAGAGAAAAAGTGATAGGCAAGAAATAGATTTATTAAAATAGTACACTAGTAAGAGATATAAGTGGGCAGGCAAAGAAGCACTACCTTGAGGATTAGGTGGGCTACATTTTTATAATCCAGGAAAAGTGGAGATGGGGAAAGACAGCCTCTTTCTTTTCCTTGTAGTAGGCTTAAATCATTAGTTCCTCCTACATATCTAGTAAGAGAATAACTTGACCATAAGAGGTCAAACTAGGACTGTCATGGCACTTACTCAGATCAGCAGAATGGCGGTAACATGCTAAGCTGTGTTGAATCATCTCAGGTTTCCATATAATGAGGGTCTTCTACTTTGGAATGTCATCTTTCCCTTAACTTCCAGTCTTTGGTCTTAAGGATCATTATCTTGCTGAACTTGAATGCAGCCTTTATCTTTCAACTGACGCATATCTCATGCTTTTATTTATGATGTTATAGTTAAGCAAGCCTGTTTCGTTCTGATAGCTTTCTTGAGGGATTATTCACATACAGTGATTTCCCAAAATTCCCTAGGTTTTCCTATTTGTAGTTCCCTATTGAGATTTCTGTAACTACCTGTGTAACTATCCTACTCCATCCCTATCACTTCCTCCTCTGTATCCTCCTCTTGCCCCTGCTTTTCTCACTCTCCCCAACAATGGTACCTTGCTTCTCTGGCAGGCCCACGCCTCCTCATGTATTCCCTTGGTTATGGAACACAATTTCCCAGCTCTTAGTGTACTGCTCCCTAGGCCCACCAGGCAGTGTGCACATAGCCAATCCCAGTCCTTTTCCTGGAACTGACCTTGATAGCCTGAGTCTCAGTACCCAGGCCCCGCCCAAGTATCTCAGACTGTGGTGCACTGGGCAGTGGTACCGACAGTCTGTGTAGCTGTTTGTTGTCCTCTGAGCAGTTGCTCTCTTTGTCAGTTAGGTGGCCTCCCAAGGTGCAGATTCCTTTTTTCTTTCACAGCTCCTTCTCAGAAGTGCTAGTCCTTTCCTAGTTCCTTTTTCACCCCCCCTCTTATCTCTTTAACCTTTTGTTCTACCCAGTTATGTGGAGAATATCCTGCCCTTTTGGGAGGTCTTTCTGCCAGTGTTCAGTAGATGTTGTATGTGAATCATTCTACAAGTAATTTTTTTTTTTAAGTGCTTGTGGGAGGTGAGCACTACATCTTACTCCTCTACCATCTTGATCCCACCTCCTGTTTAATTAATCTTTCAGGGGAACTATCTTGGTATTTTAATTGGGAGTAGTTCTTTGCTTCTTCATTTTACTTATGTTTCTCTTACTCTGTGAGTTTAGCAGAAACTGTTGCTTTGGAGAGCTATTTTTATGTGGGAATCTCCCTGGGTAACTTGTGTGGGTTTAATATTTTTTTTCCTAATCATGTGCTGGCCATTATCCCCTTGATAGAGGGTATGTGGAGGTAGTGCTAGGTGCCTACACTCAGATCCTGCAGAAGCAGCAGCTGGCGCACACTCTCAGCGTTCAAAGAGGCAGGGGCCCTGTTAGCTGAGATTGCATGGGGAAAAGAGGCTGGCATAACAGGTCTGACTTCTCAATTTGTGCACCCCTTAACTATGGCAATTCACCTCTGTTGTGGGCCCTAGCTCTTGCTGCATTCACCAATGGTTGTGGCCATACAGTCAGCCCCAGTGTTCTCTCCATGTCTATCCTCTGAACCATGAGTTTCAGCACCCAGCCCCTACCAGCACCAGTGGTTGTGCATCTCAGGCTGGAGAGCAGAGGACAGTGGCATAGAATGCCTGTGAAAGCCTCTGTCTGTTCTGCCTGCTGCACTCTGCTTCAAGCCTCCAAAGTTCCCACTCTATCCAGCTGACTTCTGGGTACAAGAACCTTTCCTCTTTCACAGTTCCGCCCCAGGGGCACTGTTCCTGTTCTGATTCCTTTCTCTCTCTTTTTTTCTTTTGTCCTACAAGGTTAAATGGATATCTTTATAGTTCCTATTGTGATTTTCTGCTAGTGTTCAGTAGGTAGTCTGTGAGAATAATTCCGTATGCAGATGTATTTTTGATGTATTTGTGGAAGAAGGTGAGCTCCATATCCTCTACTCCACCATCTTGATCACCTTTTTTTTTAAATAGCTCCTCAAGAATAAAATATAACCAAGACATAACTATTGGCACTAAGATATTACTTTAAGGTTTTTAATAATTAGACATTAAAATTAACTTCAATAAGTCATCCAAATTATTGGAGTTTTATTAATGTTCTTTGAGCAACTTATTCTAGTTCTAAAATTCAAAGATTCAGTATTGTCTTCTGAATGCAAAATATTTAAAATCCACTATCTTAATGGGAAACAAGGATAAATGAAAGCTGTCACAAGACGTGAAACACAGTTTTCATTCCTTATGTTACCAGGATAGACTGCAAAAAAAAAAAAAAAAAACGAGCTCCAGATATGACGTTCTTCAGTTTAAAGGAATAAAGATGATGATCTGGTATGCTATTAGTTTTTCTTCCTCTTTAGGTTGAATTTTTTAAAGAAAGCTTTTTATGTAAGCTTTGAATTAAAATTGATTTACACTGTTGGGCCAATTTCTGCTGTACAGCAAAGTGACTCAGTTATATATATGTATATCCAAGGAGATTGGATATGGTTCCTTGTGTTATGCAGTAGGATCTTATTGTTTATCTATTCTAAATATAATTGTATGCCTCTAATAACCACAAAATCCCAGTCCATCCTGCCAACTCCCCCCTCCCCTTTGGCAACCACAAGTCTGTTCTCTATGTCTGTGAATCTGTTTCTGTATAGTAGACAGGTTTATTTGTACCATATTTAATTTAGTTCATATAGTATTTGTCTTTCCCTTTCTGATTTACTCACCTAGTATGATATTTTCTAGTTGCATTTATTTGGCTGCAGATGGCATTATTTTCTTCTTTTTTTATGGCTGATTAATATTCCATTATATATATGTACCACATCTTCTTAATCCATTTATCTGTTGATCAACACTTTGGTCCTGCAAGAGCTTTTTAGAAGTCTGAGGTAGTTATGCTTTGGAAATGTTATAATATGGAAATCTAAATGGCCTATTATATAGAGACAGGCAGAGGGATAAATTGGAGAGTAAAATTTATCAGTATTGTCATTTTCTGTAATCATGTCAATGATTAACTTCATAGGTTTAAGAAAGTAAGCATTTGCACAATAGATCTACATTTAAACCACGAGTGTATGACTTTTTATCCATGCAGTTTTCCAAATGTTATTACCTTCAGATTAAAGTTTACATTTGTGAAGCTAATTTTGTATATTATTTTTTACTCATAATTTTTGTAAATGGCTACCAAGTAATTCCATGATTCTATATTGAGTTCAATCATATTTATTATCTAGAGATTTCTAATTATATAAGAAATATTTATTAAGGTACACCATAATTAATTTTAAGTAGTTTATCTGAAATTCAAACATAAAAAGGAATATAGAAAGATATAAAAAGAAAGCAGCTGATAGAGAAGTTAAGCAAAAAAGACACAAAATACTCATTTGAAATCCCTAAAAAAAATAAGCAAAACACTGAAACAAATGAATATTCAAAAATATAAAAACATTTCCTAAAATAAGACTATCAGTGTACATATTAAACACACACACACTCACACACTCACACACACACTCACTGTATTCCTGTAAAAGGTTGACCTGGAAGAGCAACGTATCTTAGTAAACCAATTGGATTTTCCATAAAAAGAAAAAATCCTTTGTCTCAGTAGAAGATCAAGTTACTTCAAATTACTTTAAAGAGAATAAACATACATTCTCGTTATTCTGGCATAGTTTCTGGCTTATACCTTGTCCAAATGTTATACACTCTTAAAATTGTTCCCCTTTAGAAATAAATTGTAATCACAATTTAGTTTGTACTTCTCATAACTTTTCATGTTTATAGACAACAGAAATCTGTTTCAAAGAAGTTTATTAAAGGAATGGACTAAGTATTTTATATTCCATTAAGCTCTATTTCTTTTTTTATGTATGAGAACCCCTTTATAATTTTTTTGTTTTTATTAATGTACAGTTGATTTACAGTGTGCCAATTTCTGCTGAAAAGCAAAGTGACTCAGTCATACATATATACATATTCTTTTCTATATTATTTTCCAACATAGTCTATCCCAGGAGATTGGATATGATTCCTTGTGCTTTACAGTAGGACATCATTGTTTATCCATTCTTTTTATTTATTTATTTATTTATTTATTTATTTATTTGCCTTTTGTCATTTTAGAACTGCACCCGTGGCATGTGGAGGTTCCCAGGCTAGGGGTCTAATCGGAGCTGTAGCCACTGGCCTGCACTGCAGCCACAGCAACACAAGATCCGAGCAGCGTCTGCGACCTACGCCACAGCTCACGGCAGCCAGATCCTTAACCCAATGAGTAAGGCCAGGGATCAAACCCGCAACCTCATGGTTCTAGTCGGATTCGTTAACCGCTGCGCCATGACAGAAACACCTGTTTATCCATTCTAAATGTCATAGTTTGCATCTACTAACCCCAAATTCCCACCCCATCCTACTCTCGCGTCCCTTCCTCCTGGCAAGCACAGGTCTGTTCTCTATGTCTGTGAGTCTGTTTCTGTTTAGTAGATAGGTTCATTTGTGCCATATTTTAGATTCCACATAAAAGTGATATTGTATGGTATTTGTCCTTCTCTTTCTGACTTACTTCACTTAGTATGATAATCTCTAGTTCCTAAGTTCTATTTCTAATATAAAAAGTATACACATTTTTAAGTTACAAAAATTTATGAAATATATTTCCTTTGCCAACTTTCCTGAGCAATTTTCTAGGTCAAGATCAGCAAATTATGGCCTGTTTGCCATTCATACCTTTACCTATTTTTCTAAATATTTTATTGGAACGTTAGTTTACATATTGTCTATGGTTTCTTTTGCGCTACAACAGCAGGATTGAATACTTGTGACAGACGCTGTGTGGCACACAAAACATAAATTATTTACTCTCCAATCTTAGCAGGAGAACATTTGCTGACTCCTAATCTATACAATAATTCCACACTAGAATTTAGGAATCCCTTGAAGTTAGCCGAAAGCAATTCTTGGTAATATTGTTTATCAAATAAATTTAGTTTTGATAAGTTTGAATAACCAGAATGTTAATTATTAAGTCAGAATAATTTCTACTTTATTATTTTACATGAATGAGCAGAATAGATTATTTTCTCTAAATTAGTATACTTAAAATATGCATTTTACCACAATCAAACAAAATAGAATTGATTTCTTAAAATGTAAACTTGTTAAGCCCCTTTCCTAAGTCTCTAAATTAGCCTGATAGCTGCTGCCAAATAATGAAAAGCAGTTCTTTTTTGCACTCCCACCAACAGCAGGACTAAGAACAAAGCTTCGGCAGCCTACTCCTCACCTGCTGGCTCAGGAGCAGAGAATAGGTTTTTAATAAGTATCTCCCACCTAAGCTACTTTATCCTAGTATCAGTCTGCTGGATCAGCTTCAAGAATACATATTTTATCTAGTCACTGAATTATATATCTCAGCAGCAGTGTATGAGTAATAATTAACTTTCAAAAATTAATACCTTAATCATATCTCAATGTCATATTTTCCTGTTATTTTCTTTTACTTTTATGATATAGCTACAGAAAACTAAGCTAGCATCTCCTATTCAAAATTTAGTATTCTTCTATATCTGATTGTAATACCTAAAACACATAAGGTTTTAGTATCACACACTGGAGTAACAAGTTTTAAGAACTTAAGCAAAAGATGTTAAGAGGACTGAAAAGGTTTTGAATTTAATAAGATACGTTTGGAACTTCCACAGGAAAAAAAAAAATACCCGGATAAAACTAGGGAAGTTAATTTCCCCAGATTTCTAGTAATACAAGCTTTGGTTGTCCTTTATTTGGCCTCTGTTTGTAAAAAAAAAAAAAAAAAGGTATGTGACTACTTGTGCTATGGAATTATTATTCAACTTATTAAGGTTACATGAAAAAATAATTTCAAAGAGCTTTCCATAAGTTTTCAAGTCTGTCTCACAAAGTAGTATACTATTCTATTTAGAAATTTGGTTACAATTAACTAATGCCTTTATTTATTTTTTAAGTCAGTTAAATATTCTTACATATTTTAAATTATATTAAATACTTAAGTACTGATAACACTTAGTCATTTTTAAAGTCATTATAAATGAGGCTGGTAGCAAAGTCCGTGTTTCTTGAGTTCAAGTTTAGTTTTATGTAATTATTGGGTAACTTCTTTCAATTTCAAGTTCTGTGTGATCCTGTAAATATTGCTTTTGTAATTAACAAAAAACACATTGTGCTGAAAAACCATGTTTTTAAGAATTAGAGATGGAATACCTGACTTTCGTCAAAGGATCTGAGGACACTTTGACAGAGAGATACTCAATTTCTAAACCATGTTTAGAGCTTTGGAAAGGGATTTCAGAACAATATATTTCACAACTTCTGTAACTTTGTACTGAGTCTTTTTCTCAGTTGAGGTCTGATGGTAACCTTTTCACACAGCCCACTCTTATTTTGAAACTATCAAAATGCAGTTTTGTATAAATCATACCTGAACTCAATCCTTCCAAAATCCTATTAGATGATATCTTCATTTGTCAGGAAGATGAAAGGCATTTCATGATTCCTTGCAAAGGGTTTTTTAGATGAATTTCTGTGACATTTTAATTTATTCATTCACTGCTTGATCAAGCTCAACTATATTTAAATTGGTCATTTTCTGAACTGCTAAAATATTTTTATGAAAAAATCATAATGGTTGTTAATATTTAGATTAAATCCAGTTAGATTATGGTCATTCTAAGGTGAGTTTTATATGGTGAATTTAACAAATTCATTTAGCAAATGCTATTTAACATATATTTGAACATATATAAGGTACAATTTCATATACTTCAGATACATTTAAAATAGTAATCATACTCAGAAAATTTTGCTGGAACAAAGAAATACACTAATTTGTGAATATAAATGTGATATAATGATAAAATTAAGACAAATTTCTATGAAAGTAATAATCTTAATTGTCCTTTAAAATAGCAACATAATAGTAGCTTAAGAATTAAAGAAAAGGAGATATTTAAATACACAATACTACTAAATATGGAAATGACTCATGGGAGAAAAACTGGAACACAGATAGACAACATTCTCAGTAATTTACCCTGAATAAGGCAAAATCAAGTCTAAACTCTTAGCGTAATATTTTCAGAAAGCTACATTTTTAGTCATTATACACTGTAAATTAATGATTACTACTAATAAATTAATGAATTACTGATTATAAATTAAAATCTATGTTCATTTTACTTTAGTACTAGCATCAGTTATTTAGAGCTTAAAATGATTTTTTGTTGGAAAAATATAACTGCCCCAAAATAATGACCAGAAAATTAAAAACAAGAAAAAAATCCAGTAGATCAATAAATAAATCCATAAAGATTACTAAAACATAATAACAAGATAAAATCTTTTTATTGTATCCACGGCATATGGAAGTTCCAGGCCCAGGGACTGAATTTGAGCCATGGCAGTAACCCAAGCCACAGAAATGACCACTCTTATTCCTGCTACTCCTAGGCCACCAGGGAACTCCTAAAATAATTAATATACATTTTATGCAGCACTGCTAGGTATTTGAGAAGCTGTCATTTTATGCTGTTCTAGAAAATGCAGTGCTCCAAGTTATATCTCCTGTGTTATAGCCACGAGGGTTACCCTGATAACTGGAGTTCTCATAAATTAACTGAATTTGAAGCTTCCAGGCTGTCAACCTCTTTTCTTGTTGGAATGTAGTGCAGCTCTCTATTCATGAACTGTCCCCCATTCCTTTGTAAAAAGCTATAAGCACGCATTTTATGTGCTCACTACAAGTTCCCTATAAACTGCAGACATCTTTCATGACATTCCAGGAGCCTGCCGAGGCACTGCTCTATCTACTGAGGTGAGACTTTGGAAAAAGAATTAGACCTGGTTCTCTGTGTTACGGTTCCCACTAACTTTAGCGAAAGAAGTTAATTGTACTTAGGCCTCCTGAACGATTCAGTATTAGTATTACAACAAGATGATCCTCCTCAGAGAGGGAGGAACACATAGAGGATTAAACAGAAGAATCTGCCTTTGCCTCTCTTGGCTTTAAATTGCCTCTCTTGGCTTTAAATTTATGCTCAAGGCATTTTCATTAAATCTAGGAAAATACTAATAGGCATTATTTTTCTAGGGCTCTTAACAAAAATTTTATGTTTCATGCTGTAACAAATGCCTGAAAAAAATTTTTAGATTATTTTATGGCATCTGACATAATTTTTTCCTTTAATTTCAACTTGATTTTTGTTTAAAATATCTGTACATAATAAGATAGTTCTCATTCAAACACTTAGCTTAATAGAAGTCATTATTTCCTGCTTCAGCTGAATCTCAATACCATGAGATTCTCCAGAGAGAATTGTGTCTCATACATTACTTCCCTAGAGCAAGACAACCCATTAATAGCCCTTAACTATCAATTAGATCTGAAACAAAGTCTGATGCATTGCCAATGCCTTTGGACTTTAGATACTGAGTGAACAAGAACCTGAGTGAACAAGAACCTAAAATGTTTTTCTAGTAGAATTAAATGTGAAAAGCAAGATTCTTGTATTTAAATACATTTTCAAAGGCTAGACTTAGGCTAAGAATATGAATAGAATTTATATTTTAGATATTTTTATCTATGAGACATGTTTATATACTTAGATCAAAATTATAAAAGTAGTTACAAAAATGATGTCCTCGTGCAGTGTGCTTAGAATAATGCATTTGATACATTTAGTCAGAACTCGGAAGAGTTGATGCTGATGAAAAATTTTTAAGGGAATAATGGGTAAAAAAGAAAATAGAACATAGGTCCAACCAAAGTACCTTAAATTTCCCAAAGCAAGAATGGTACTTAGATACCTTATCCTTGTTCATAATTCTCTACCACTGTCTTCTATCAATATTTCCTGCCCCAATGCTGATTATTGATTTAGTTTCCAAATTACTACCCAAGAGACCCTGACTTTACTATACAGATACTATAGAAAGGAACAAAAATAATACTTAATGAATATTTTCTTATGGCATTTACTGTGTTGGGTGCCTTATATCCTTTATAGAAATCTCAATATTTCACAACCATTCCATGAGGCAGAGAAATAGCATGTGCCATACTTGTGAGGAGGAAATAAACTTTGTATAAGCTTGGTACATAGAAAATGCCTAAGTGTCGCAGGTACATGCACATAGAAACAAATGCATGTATATCGGAGGATGAGGTTAAAGAGGTAGACAGGGTCAAATAATATAGAACTTATAAAAATGTAAATGGTTTTGAACTTTATCTGAAAACAATGAGAAACGGTTTAAGGAGTTTTATAGTTGCACAAAATTTTCAGATTTGCCTATTTAAAATCAGAAATGTGCAAGAAAAATGGGGACAAAAGAAATTGCTAAAATTCAATTTAGTATTTCAGGTAAGCCATAGTTGGTAATGGAGAAATAATGGTATTAGTGTTACTGGGCAGTTTCCAGATTCTTAGACAGTAATACCATAGAAATGGATATCACTTCCACAAGACTCTGAGGCAAGCAAAGCTTTTTATTAGATAAGACAGATTGTGCACAGAGGAGAAGGCAGAAAAAAATGTGCCAGCTTCCAGACTAGAAAGGAGCTGCTTTATAACAAAAGGGAGGGTTGGTCTTATGATCACTTCCAGATATCAAATTTCTTTGATCAGCAGCAGGTGGCTATCAGGAATAGGGAATGCTTCTGTGGAGAAAAGAAATGGATGAGAATTTTCTGTAAGAAAGCACAGGAACAGATAAGGTTAAAATTTATAGCTGATCTTCTTGTCTTGTGGCAACTAGATGTGCTCGTTAATGTAAGAGAGGTAAAGTTAATTTTTCATCTCAGTCCGGTTGGTTTCTGTCTCTAGGACTGAGATCACCTGGGCCTTTGTTCTTTAGCTCACAAGGCTTATTTGCCCAAGGCCATTCCCTGGTCCTTTTCAGGAATGGCTGTGTTCTTATCTTCAGGTCTCATTAGTAAACAGAGAAAAGAGTTGATGTGTCTAAAATATACTTGGGTGAAGTTCCCATTGTCGCTCAGCGGCACCCAACCTGACTAGTATCCACAAGGACACGGGTTCGATCTCTGAAATTGCTCAGGGGTTAAGGATCCAATGTTGCCATGAGCTGTGGTGTAGGTCCCAGACGTGGCTCAGATCTGGTGTTACTATGGCTGTGGTGTAGACCAGCAGCTACAGCTCTGATTTGACTCCTAGTCTGGGAACTTCCATATGCCACAGATGCAGCCCTAAAAAGCAAAAAAAAAAAAAAAAAAAAAAAAAAAAAAAAAAAAAAAAAAAAAAAAAAAAAAAAAAAAAAAAAAAAAAAAAAAAAAAAGAAAGGAAATAAAATAAAATATGTACTTGGGGAACATATAAATTCTTCAGGATACTCTATCAAAATTAATCATTTACTTGACCTCTTTTTGGCAGCAAAATTAGATTTTCCTCACCTTTGAATACATAACATCTAGCATGCTTCTTGGCATGTTGAACCTTCTCATGAATAATTTAAGTCATGGAGCAATAGAGAGCCACAATGACAAAACCAACTGGATCATGTAGGCCTTTGGTAGTGTCTGCAGTGGAACCTGGTCATGGATATAATTCCTCAAGGTTGTAGGTTATTAGTATTTTCACTAAATATTTTTTTTTCTGACTTAAACTTTGAATTTCAGGAAGTGAAAAAAAATTGATCTTCAAATCCATCGAGATTGTGTTTGGACCAGAATAAAAAAAGTGGTGAACCTAAAATGTAACTTAGGTTGTACAAAATTTAGAATACATCTATATATAAGCAGTTAGATATAAAATACAGTTAGTTTAACATAAAACCTGAATATTAAGAAAAGACTTAGTGAGCTCCCGTTGTGGAGCAGTGGAAATGAATCTGACTAGTATCCACGAGGGTGTGGTTTGGATCCCTGGCCTCTCTCAGTGGGTGAGGGATCCGGTGTTGCTATGAGCTGTGGTATAGGTCACAGATGCAGCTTGGATCTCAAGTTGCTGTGGCGTAGGCTGGCAGTTAAAGCTATGATTCTATCCCTAGCCTGGGAACTTCCATATGCTGTGGGTACAGCCCTAAAAGCAAGGGAAAAAGAAAGACTTATTATGGTAAATAAATGTAAAATAATCCCATCTATTCTTCAGGTACATTTCAACTGCTTTAGCACATTGCAAGTTATTCTAATCACTTTTCATATCACCATTAGGAAGTTTCATTAAAAATGGCATTACTGAAATAAGATTGTTAGTAAAAACAGAAACACAAATTTCAACAACTAAAAATCCCATAATTAATGTTTTCAAAAGTTTTCTCCTGTTCAGCCCTAAGAAGGATGTAACTTTTTGGTTAAGGATATAACTAAGAGGCTTTTGAACAACCGCACAGAAATAGACCTTCCAATTTGTTCTACCAGGATAGGAATTCCACCGTTGCAATTGAAAAATGCAATATGAATCTATTCTAAAAGCTGAAATTAATTTATTAATTTTTCAGATTCATGCCTGGATAACTGGGAAAAATAATTTTAATAAGACAAAAGCAGTTCATTTTGTTGAATTTTTATGTACTAAATATATAAGTAGGAATCACTGTTGATTTTCCTTTTGAAAAAAATTTTGAGCTAACTCTGAAAATCCTATCAATATTCTCATTCTCTTGAAGGCCTTATTTTTAGTAGTAACTGATTGAGTCTAATTAAACATTCACTGTTTTTGAGTGTTTACTGTCAGTAGCTAATGGAAAATTCCTGTCCTTTTGGAGTTCACAGTTCAGTGGTAGGCAACACGTAAACTAATAATTACAAGATACATAAAAGCAATAATAGAAATGCCTATATTCTGGACTGCCTACACTCTCACTGGCCCCAGTAATCATGTAAAATCTGTTACAGAAACCTAGCTATTTGATTACCACTTTTAGTAGAGAATCCATCCCCAATAGAAACTATACTCTGTAAAAATCAGTTTTTAGTTCTATCACATAGTAACAAAACCCCTCAAAATCCACCATGATCAAGTCACGCTTTTCTGTACCTCATCAGCCTCTCTGTTCTGTGCTTAGGAAACAACAGTGGCACAATTTCAGCCTCCCACTGCTGCAGCAGATTGTAGCAAGTGTAGTAAATAGAAAAAACAAACAATATGACAGTAGTTTTCAGTGTTGCTAGTGCATCTGGCAAAACTGTATGTCCAGCTGGTATCAAACCTCATAGAAACATCAACATATATTATTGCATTAACAGGTTGAGATGGATGTGTATTATGTGGGACATGATGAAATCACCAAAAGCAGTTTATGATTACGTAACAATGCTAGGGACTTAGTGGCTACTAACTGCATTCTCCTACATGTATCTTTTCTTGCTTTGAAATAACTGGATCATGTCTTAATATCATGCCTCCCCAAATGGTTAATTTGCTATTTAATAAATTGTTTAAAGTCTCAAAAATGTGCAGATGTGCACACAGATACGTAAGAATGATTTGCGTGTGTGTATGTGTGTATGGAATCTATGAACAGTAAAATACTCTGTTATTGGAGAAAATAAAGACACCTCATAATTTGCTTTCTGATCTTTTTAGTTTGTATTTTTTTTTGTCTATGGCAAAATAAAATCTCTAGAGGAAATTTACATATAATGGAGTATGACTGTTTTAGTCACGAAGTTATAAAAGAGGCTACTAATATCTGTTATTTTTTGTTTTGTGCCTGAATTTAAATACATTTTAAAAATATTCAAGTCATGTTTGTCCAATAGGTCCTTTTTGATTCTTTCATAAATTTAAGGTGCTTTCTTATGGGATTATACAGTGAGCAGACAACTCAAAAAATAATAATAGATGAGCCTATGGAATTGAGTGAAGTACCAGTTATTGGTGTTATGGGTAAAACTGCATAATAAAAGTAAAATGCCAGGGAGGCTTTGAAGAACAATTTTATTATTGAATGTGGAAGAGAAAATCAAGCTTAGTACTTGAGAATTATTTTTAGATCTGTGGATGGCCATCATGCAGCAAATGCCAGTCATTTTTATTGTTTATACATGCCTTCAAAAATTTCTTTTAAACTCCCTTAATTTTCATTATTCTCATTATTTATACATTTTTAAACTTAAGAATATTTTGTATCTATTGATTTGACTTTGGCCTGACAAAACATGTGTATATTATATTTACATATACTTATGTAGCATATAATGATATAAAATGTGTATGTATTTATAAACATATTTATATAATTTACATACATGTATACTTCAGATTTCTTTTTTTTTTTTTTGGTCTTATTTTCTTCCTTGGAAGGAAGGAAACTTGATCAAGTTTAGTAGCATTGTTGCTATTTCATCAAAGAATGTTATTTTTCTACTTGACAGAGATTGCAACTCTTAGGTTCCTCATCCAGAATTCCATGAACACTGCACAAAAGCAATGAAAGGCTGAAAGTTGTCATTGTCATTGTATCTCTGCCTTTGTGCTTTTGCACTTTTGCTCTCAAATGTTATCAAATCAATACAGTCTAATCAAAATGCATTGCTAGTATGATCATGGTTATAGATAACTTGGCAGTATGCACCCCTAGAAAAACAAGTGTTACTTATTTTGGAATACTGAAGAGTATGGTTTGTATCTGTACAGTGTTCTTTATATACCCGCAGAGTAGATTTATATCCATTTAAAAGAATTTGCCTGGAAGGCTGCATCCTCCCCCACCCCCCAAAAAATTTATACTTTGAATGTGAGGTCTTATTTCTTGGCTTCTTGTGGTTCAGACTATAACCTCATTACATTTACTAGTATGAATAAAAAGTAATTTTTTTCTTAAAGAAACTATATTAACACTAAGAATAGCCTAAAATACATTTTAATTCACTGTCATATTTTTTGAAGCCAAATAAATTGTATTATTGTTTAAACATTTATAATTGTAATATTTTATGTTTTTGATTTTAGGTATGTAGTTTAAAAAGCCGCAATCACAGGTTATAATTACAGCTGTCGCTATTTTAAAATGTTGATTTTTTATTATATACATTATGCCATAATTTAATATAAATGTATTTATATAATATTTAATGTGTGTATACATCTTTAAATAGTATCAAGTTATACAAATTTTTGTAAATTTTTTTTTGATACAACAATAGGATGTGTACATTTTTTACTCAGTGCTCATAAAAGATTCTCCATGGAGAAGTAATAATAACCACGTTTGGAAAAAATTATCTGTAATATGAAAATTGACTCTACTGATTGCTTCTTTCCTTGCAGTTTCTTCGTTTCTTCCATATACCCTTCCTTTTTTTCAATTTTACTGATTTATAAAATCCTAAGCATAGCATAAATTCGAAAGGATAAAGAATGAAAATTCTACCTCATGTCCCTATCCTCAGACCTTCAGGTCTCCACCCCAGTGGTTATCCTGTTTCCAATTTTCCGTCTGTCCTTTCAGAAATACTATAATCATTCACAAGCATCTGTGTATAAGAGAATTCCTCTTATCTGGGTAGAATTGCTTTAAAAATAAAAGCATGAATAGGATTGCCTGGATTAAAAGCCAAGACCTGCCACTTTTCAGTCCTTTAAATTTTGGATCATTTGCATGACATTCTGGGCAATGATTTTTTAATCTATATTATGGATATTATGGATGCAAATATGTGGGTGAAATACTATAGAAGCTGGTCATACAGACAATATATAAATATATTAATATTCTAAATTTTGTCATCCCTTAGTATTTACCAGTATTTTAAAATCTGTAAATTATAGGGGTTTTACTTATCCTAGTCAACATTGACTATTTCTATTTTTTATCCATAGTCTTATATTACTTTTTAAATGTCCCTCAACTTGCATGAATTTCTGATCCCGCAATTCTTGATTTGTCCCAGCTTATAAGGTGTTTAAATTCTTAACTGTGTTTAGTAGCACTTAATCAGCAGAGGTACACCTTTTTAACTTCTCCAGATAATCTCCATTGGTATTTAAGGAGTTGCGGTAATGGCTCAGGGGGTTACAAACCCGACTAGTATCCATGAGGATGTGGGTTCAATCCCTGGCCTTGCTCAGTGTGTTAAGGATCCAATGTTGCTGTGAGCTGTTATGTAGGTCACAGACAGCTGGGATCTGGTGTTGCAGTAGCTGAGGCTGGTAGCTGCAGCTCTGATTCAACCCCTAGCCTGGGAATTTCCACATGCTGCAGATGCGACCCTAAAAAAAGAAAAAAAAAAGTTAAAGAATTAAAATGAATAGTAAGAAAGGAGAAAAAAAAGTTAAAAAAAATTTCTGTAGGGAAATTTCAGTATCCCAGAGGCACAGAACAAAGAAAGCAATCTGGAAATCTATATGCTTCTCAGTTTTGCCCCTCATTTTTCTTTTATCCAGACTCTTGATATTTGTTTTTTCCTGTTTAAAGTCTGGTTATCTGTCACTACTTCTCCCTGATTTTAGCTACAAAGTAATTATCTTGCTTTAGCTTGATACTATATCCCACCAAAGGAACAAGGCATAAAAATCCAAGGAGCTAAACAATATGCAAATCTTGACAGCAAAACTAGGAAGAACTCTAAAGGATAATTGATCAGTTAAAGAAACAAATTATCTTTAACTGAAAATGCTTCATCTAAAATACCAGAGAATCACTACCATGTGGTTGTTTGGAGAACCATGTTACAAGTAGTGGTTCTCAAACCTAGCTGGTACCAGAAACAATGGAACCTTATGAAAATACTAACTTTGTAACTTATTTTATTTTACCTAAGTCTATTGGACCAGAGTGGTTGGGAGTCTAAGATCTCCTTTTTTAAAAAGTTTCAAACATCATACAATATCAGTTATATGTAGACTCTAAAAAAAGGATACAAATGAACTTATTTCCAGAATAGAAACAGACTCACAGACTTTGAAAAATGTATGGTTACCACAGGGGACAGGTTGTGGGGAGACATACACTGGGGGTTTGGGATTGGCATGTGTACACTGTGTATGTGGAATGACTGGCCAATGGAGACCTGCTGTAAAGCACAGGGAATTCTACCCAGTACTGTGTGATAATCTATGTGGGAAAACAATCTGAAAGAGAATGGCTGTGCATACATGCATAACTGAATGACTTTGTTGTACAACAGAAGTTATCACAACCGTGTAAATCAACTATACTTCAATAAAACTTTTAAAAATGAAAAAAAAATTCCCAAAATGACACAGATGCAAATGACTCCCAATGTATGTTGTGTAAATACCCACCTAGGAGTTCCCTATCTATACCACAGGGCACCAAATCTCTAGGATTAACCCCTTAGCTGGCCAACTATTTTCTAATATCTGACTTTGTCATTATTAGGATTGTGAGGCTCTTGCTTGATCCAAGGTTTAGATCTTTTTTTTTTCACACATGCTGTAGTATTGTTATTGAAGTAGAGTTGATTGATCTATATTAGTTTCACATGAACAATACAGTGACCCTATTTTTATAGATTATATTCAGTTTAAAGTTATTACAAAACAATGGCTATATTTTCCTTGCTGTATAGTATATTCTTGTTGCTTATTTATTTTGTACAGAGTAGTTTGTGTCTATTAATCCATTACACCTATTGTTCCCCTCCTCACTTCCGGCTCCCCACTGGTACCCGTTACTTTGTATCTACGAGTTTGTTTCTGTTCTGTTATATAGATTTGTTTTATTTTTTAGATTCTACATATAAGTGATAACATAGAGTATTGGTCTTTGTCGGACTTACTTCACCAAGCAAATGCCCTCCAGGTCAATCCATGCAGTAGTAAATGGCAAAATTCATTCTTTCCTTATGGCTGAGTAATTTTTACCACATCTTCTTTATCCATTCATCAGTTAATGGGGACTTAGGTTGCTTCCATATCTTGGCTATTGTAAACAGTGCTGCTATGAATACTGGGGTGCATGTATCTTTTCAAATTAACATTTTTATTTCCTTCTGATGTATACCCAACAGTAGAATTGCTAGATCATATATATGGTAGTTTTACTTTTAGTTTTTTGAGGAACCTTCATGTTGTTTTTTAAAACTTTTTTATTATAGTTGATTTACAATGTTCTGTAAATTTCTGCTGTACGGCAAGGTGATCCATACACACACACACACACACACACACACACACACACACATACACACACACACACACACACACACACATTCTTTTTCTCACATTATCCTCCATCCTGTTCCATCACAAGTGATTATACTTTCATTTATTTTAAACTTTGTCTTCTCACTCTTTTTTTCTAATATTTATTGAGAAGCTACTGCTACTGGATACTGTGCAAGGCAATTTTAATCATATTTTCCTTAAGTCCTTACTCCAACTCTGTTTTGGCTTGAATTGTGCTCTCATAGGATATGATGAAATTCTGAGCTTCAGTATCTTACAATGGGACCTTTTTGGAAATAGAATTGTTGCAAAAGTAACTAGTTAAGCTGAGGAGTGGGGTGAGCCCTTAGTTCAACATGCTTGGTGTCCTTATTTGAAGAGAGGAGCTAGAAGGAGACACACAGGAAGAATTGCATGTGACAAGAAAGTCAGGGATTGGAGTGATGCGGTCATAAGCCAAGGAAGAGCAAAGATTGTTTCAGACCACCAGAAGCCAGGAGAGAAGCAAGGACGGCTTGTTTTAGAGGAGACATGATCTTCAGACACTTGGACTTCATATGTCTAGACTCTGGAGCTCTGAGACAATAAACGTCTGTTATTTCAAGCCATCCAGTTTGTGGTACTTTGTTATGACAGACCTGAAAAGTAATACAAGTGGGATGAGCTAGATTGTAATTGTAATTTTGCCAGTGATGAACTGAGGCTCAGAAAGATTAATGATCCAAATTTACCATATTGATGGTAAGTAGTATTGTGCTAAGTCCAGTGTTCTTGTCACTGTAAGTAAATATTTAAAAAATTTTTTTCCTTTATTTTTGCCTTTTTGTCATTTTAGGGCCACACCCACAGCACGTGGAGGTTCCCAGGCTAGTGGTCTAATCGGAGCTGTAGCCATTGGCCTACGCCACAGCAACACAGGATCCGAGCCGTGTCTGCGACCTACACCACAGCTCACGGCAACGCCGGATCCTTAACCCACTGAGCAAGGCCAGGGATTGAACCCACAGTCTCATGGTTCCTGGTCGGATTCGTTAACCACTGCGCCACGACAGGAACTCCTAAAAATATTTTTAGGGAGTTCCCATCGTGGCTCAGTGGAAACAAATCTGACTAGTATCCATGAGAATGCGGGTTTGATCCCTGGCCTTGCTCAGTGGGTTAAGGATCTGGCATTACTCTTAGCTGTGGTGTAGATTGCAGGTGCAGCTCGGATCTGGCGTTGCTGTGGCTGTGGTGTAGGCTGGTAGTTGCAGTTCAAGTTTGACCCTTAGCCTGGGAACCTCCATATGCCATGGGTGAAGCTCTAAAAAGGCAAAAAAGTAATATATTTTTTTTGAAGTTTATGTAACTCATGTAATCTACTGATAAAATATGCTAAAAGAGGTATTCCAAAAGCTTTTGAGTGGAATCTTAAGGACAGTCTTCTTTCGAGAATAAATAGCATTAAAATTCTTTCCTTTTTTTTATGAGTAGAAGTGAAAGTACTGACATTCTCTGCTGTCTCTAATTGGATGCCATATGTTGAACTCTGTCAACCCAGTTCATCCCTCTGCCCTCCCTGACACCCCTTGAAATCAATGAGAATGCTAAAATTAAATCAGACTATATATGCTGGAAGAATCATAAAAGCTGTATAATCCAAATACTCTGGTTAATGACTGAACACATGAAAAGCACAGAGAACTCTATTTATAAAAATCAATACCAGCCCTCATTTGTAGAGGCAACCTTTAATGTCTTTCTTGTTAACATCAGTTTTGAGGAAATGTTTTATATGCATCATTTTTAGAAATGCTCTTTAGCTGCAGGTTTGGAATTGCAATCAAAACATTCATGGGGTTGTTTTGCTTTGTATGAATGCAAATATAAAATGATATTTAGAAAAAAATGAAAGTACAGAGTTTAACCAAATGAATTTCAGAGAATATTTTTTTGTCTAGGTTCAAGAAACTCATAAGATAGACATGCTTAAAATGGAACTATTTGAAGTTTCAGTGATTATATGCTAATATCAAAAATGTTATAATAGGAGTTCCTGTCGTGGCTCAGTGGTTAACGAATCTGACCAGGAACCATGAGATTGTGGGTTCAATCCCTGGCCTTGCTCAGTGGGTTAAGGATCTCGCGTTGCTGTGAGCTGTGGTGTAGGTCACAGACGCAGCTCGGATCCTGCATTGCTGTGGCTGTGGCCGGCGGCTACAGCTCCGATTAGACCCCTAGCCTGGGAATCTCCACATGCCACGGGTGTGGCCCTAAAAAGCAAAAGCAAAAAAAAAAAAAAAAGTTATAATAAAATGACCATATGTGTAAAAATGCTTAATGGAATTAGCAATGGTGATATTAGAATATTCCCAATTTTATTTAATCTTCAGTATATTTGACAGAGTAAATTGAACTCATACTTTAGTAGTATCAGTAATCTGTATTCTGGACAGTCCACTGAGTGTTGTAAGTTTCCTAAAATAACTTTAATTTATTTAGTTTGGATCACATACCATCTGCTGAAAGAAAATGAACTCCTATGGATAATCACCAAAGAAAATGCATGAGACAATTGTATAATTTTAATTATATTTTCCGCTATATCTCTAAGACTTTTTAATAAAAACTTTGCATCTTCTAAAAAGGAATAATATCAATTTTTATTGACTAGATTCTAAAATGAAAAATGCCAAGCGATTAGAAACAACACAAACTAAGTATGCAAGTTCACACAGAAAGGCCAGTTAAATTGAGGGAACTTTTTAGAGGCCAGTTGGTTTTGCCCTATAAAAGATGCTCAAGTTCAATTTTTTACCTTATCTTCCTACCTTATTGTTCATTAACAGAATTAATATTTAAACCAAAACTAACCATTTAATGTTAAAATAAATTTAATGAATTCTATCCTTTTAACTGAAGGGAAAAATAATGTAACATGATAAAATGTTCTAACCTCATGGAATATGCATAATTGTAGATTTGCTTCACAGTATTTGCCTAATGAAACATATATTTTCCCCTGGTAGTTTTGAATGCATACATACTTACATATATCCTTGCCAGGTGTCTGCCTTTGGCATTGTTTTCTGTTTGGTTCTTGAACTGGAGTCAAATATTCCAGCAAACTTTAATTATGTGTTTATTTTCAAATGTTGTAGTTTGGACCAGCCCTTCATGGTCTTCTAACCTAGCTTATATAACATCTTTTTTCTTTTTATGTCTATACCTAAGCATACAGAAATTCCCAGGCTAGGGGTTGAAGCAGAGCTGCAGCTGAGGCAGTGACAATGTCATGTCCTTAAACTGATGAGCCACAAAGGAACTCCTAATAACATACTCTGAATTCAACATGTATTAAGTGACTTCAAACCCAGCTGAAAGTCATGCTGATGTCAGGAGCATGGGCGAAACTCTTGGCCTCCCTGGTTGAGATTAATTCTAAATACAAAGGGTGATTTTGCATTATTAAATTAGTTAACATCTCTTTATGTAAAGCTATGGTACGTTAAAATAAGGTATTTTAATCTTATAAATTATAAGGTATTTTAATCTTATAAATTATTTTAAGGTATAAATATAAGGTATTTATAAGGTTTTTTTTTTTTTTTTGCCTTTTGTCATTTTATGGCCGCACCCGCGGCATGTGGAGGTTCCTAGGCTAGGGGTCTAATCAGAGCTGTAGCCACTGGCCTGCACCGCAGCCACAGCAACGCAGGATCCGAGCCGCGTCTGCAACCTACACCACAGCTCACGGCAACGCCGGATTGTCAACCCACTGAGCAAGGGCAGGGATCGAACCCGCAACCTCATGTTTCCTAGTCGGATTCGTTAACCACTGCGCCACGACGGGAACTCCTATAAGGTATTTTAATCTTATAAATTATTTTAATCTTGAATGTTTGGGATTTATTTTGGTAAATGTCTGGCAGCCTTATGGAGATGCATGGTTTTTAAAGAGAAGACATCTTTACCAGTAGGTTTCCTTAAAAGGATCCACATTTTGGGGGCATTAGGGTATAAATGGTTTGGCTTAAGCTCTAGGTATCACTAGAAATTGGATTTAACTAAACTGAGCAAAGGCCCAAATTTTGCTTAGTGATTTTGCTTAGTGAGGTACCTGCAGCAGAAGACTACACAAGAGCGTTATTATAAGGAGCTTGTAATACAAAATAAGTTTTTACAACTTCTGTGGTCACTAGATCCGAGGTCCTTTTTTAAAAATTTTATTTTACTTTTCATTTTAAAGATTTTCATTGTATATTTTAATTTTTCTTCAGATTCTTTGTGCATTCTAATTTATGATTTATTTATGTGTTTCTTACAGCTTTCTCACATAAAATAAGTAACCTAATTAAGCTTTATCACCATATTGATGACGAACTAAGGGGATTTCTTTCTAAGAATCACATGTCTAAATCAAACTTCCTTAATAACGGTGAAAAATAGTACAGGGAGTTCCCATATTTCCAAACCATAGTTTACAGCTTTTTCAGCATCCTAAATTTGCAGAGTACGTTTGTTACAATTAATGAACCAAGGTCGATATATCGTTATTAACTAAAGACCACACCGTATTCATATTTTCTATTTTTTTCACTAAATGCCCCTCCCCATTTTTTTTTTTCTGCTCCAGGATCTCATGCTAGATACCATGTAATGTCACGTCACTTTAGACTTTTTCTTGGCTATGGCAGTTAAAGAATATTCCTTTCTTTTGATGACCTTGACAATTTTGAGAAGTACTTGTCTGATATTTTATAAAAATTCCATCATTTGGAATATGTATGATGTTTTACCCATTATTATAATGGAGTTTTTATAGTTTTTGGTGTAAGACCAAAGAATTAAGAAGCTATTTTCATCATATCAAGCATACATATTAACAGCATGACTGATCTCTGTAGTATTTGTCCCTATCCTACAATTTTTATTTTCCTCCTTTACGTATTGTACTCTTTGGAAGGAAGTCATTATGTACAATCCATGCCTAAATGGTGGGGAATTATGTTCTACATTCTTGAAGGCATACTATTTACATAAATCATTTGGAATTTTTCTGCATAGGTGATTTGTCTCTTCTCCCTATTCCTTTATTTATTCATGCATTTATATCAGTGTGGACTCATAAATATTGTTTCAGTTTTGGCTACTGAGATTTCTTAGAGTGACTTCTGTGTCCCTTTCACATCTTCTCATCATTGTTTTTTTCTTGTTTGCTTGCTTTTTGTATGATTTTCTAGCACATCCTTAGTTTCTGGCACTAAAAAATATTCCAAGCTCATATTGTGTAATTACTGCTTCTACTCCTGAATCAACCATTTCTCCAATGAACTCAAATTCCTTTTATTGGGGAATGGCATTGTAAACTAAGTTTTGGGTACTAGTATGTTACTAATATGTCATTTTTTCTAGGCCCTCTCAGCTGACAAATTAAGGCATACCAGCTGTACAAAAAATAAGTGAGGGAGAGAGAAGAGAAAGAGGAAAAGGAGGAGAGAGAGAGTCTCTGGTGTACTAACCTGTATACACATATTGGTAAATATTTGTTATCAATTTATTTATATTAACATATAAGTGAATTCATACTGATATCTCTGACTCAAATCAGTAAGTACACAGATTGTTATACCTTTTTTTTTTTTTTCCCCACTGTCGTGGCATATGGAATGTCCTGGGCCAGAGATCAAATGTGACCAATGCCATAGCTGAAGCAATGCTGAATCCTTAACCCACTGTACCAGGCTGGGGATCAAACCTGTGCCACAGCAGAGACAATGCCAGATTCTCTGACTTACTTCATTTAGGGTGCTAATCTTTAGGTGCATCCACATTGCTCCAAAGAGCATAGTTTGTTTTTTTATGGGTAAGCAAATTTTCATTGTATGTATGTCCCACATCATCTTTATCCATCCCTCTGTCAGTGAATATTTGGTTGCTTCTGTGTCTTGACTTTTTAATTTTTTCAATCTAATTTTTATATTATATGGGAGTATAGTTGATTTATAGTGCTTTGTTTCTTTCAGGTGTATAGGAAAATGATTCGGTTTTATAAATATATACATATATCCATTCTTTCTCAGATTCTTTTCCCATATAGGTTATTATAAAAATATTGAGTAGAGTTCCCTGTGCCGTATGGGAAGTATTGATTATCTATTTTATATAGACCAGTGTGTATATGTTAATCCTAAACTGCTAATAGATCCCTCTACTCTGTTTTCCCCTCCACTAACCATAAGTTAGTTTCCTAGGTCTGTTTCCCTGTTTCTATTTGTAAATAAATTCATTTGTATGTTCTTTGGGTTCAACATAATGTCTTTTTCTGTCTGACTTACTTCACTTAGTATGGTAATCTCTAGGTCTATCCATGTTGCTGTAGGTGGCATTCATTCTTTTTTAGGGCTTAGCAATATCCTGTGTTTTGTGTGTGTGTGTGTGTGTGTGTGTGTATATATATGTGTGTGTGTGTGTATAAATATATAAAACCATCTCCTTTATTCATTCCTCTGTTAACAGACATTTAGGTTGCTTCCATGTCTTGGCTATTGTAAATAGTGCTGCAATGAACATTGGATACTTTTCAAATTATAGCTTTCTCTGAATAGATGCCCAGACATGGAATTGCTGGATCATATGGTAGCTCTATTTTTAGTTTTTTAAAGGAAACTCCATACTGTTCTCCATAGTGATTGTACCAATTTACATTCCCACCAACAGTGTAGGAGGGTTCCCTTTTCTGTTGCCAGCATTTACTGTTTGTAGACATTTTGATGATGGCCATTCTGAGCAGTATGAAATGGTACCCTATGTAGTTTTGATTTGCATTTTTCTAATAATGAGAAATGTTGAGCATATTTTCATGTGCTTTTTGGCCATCTGGCTGTCTTCGGAGAAATTTTTCTTTAGATCTGCCAATTTTTTGATTGGGTTGTTTGTTTTTGACATTGAGCTGCATGAGCTGTTAGTATATTTTTGAGATTAATTTCTTGTCTATCACTTCGTTTGAAAATATTTTATCATACTTGTGAGGTTTGTCTGTCTTGTTGATGGATTACTTTGCTGTGCAAAAAGCTTCTTAGTTTAATTATGTTACATTTGTTTTTTTATTTTCATTTCTCTAGGAGGTAGATCAAAAAAGATATTGCTGCAATTTAGTTAAAGAGTGTTCTGCATATATTTTACTCTAAAAGTTTTATAGTAGGCAGTCTTACAGTTAGGTCTTTAATCCATTTTGAGTTGTTTTGTGTATGGTATAAGAGATTGTTCTAATTTCATTCTTTTACATGTAGCTCTCCAGTTTCCCCAGCACCATTATTTAAGATACTGTCTATTCTCCATTATATATTCTTGCCATTGTTGTAGATTAATTGACCTTAAGTGTGTGGATTTATTTCTGGGCTTTCCATCCGATTCCATTGATCTGTGTGTCTATTTTTGTGGCAGTACCATAATGTTTTGATTACTGTAGCTTTATACTATAGTCTGAAACAAGGGAGTCTGATTCCTCCCATTCCATTATTGTTTCTCAATATTATTTTGTCTAAATGGGCTCTTTGTGTTTCCATACATATTTCAAAATTTTATTCCAGTTCTGAGAAAAAATGTCATTGGTAATTTTATAAGGATTGCACTAAATCTATAGTTTGCCATGAGTAGTATGATCATTTTAACAATGTGTATACTTCCAATCCAAGAACAGAGTATAACTTTTCATTTATTTGTGTTGTCTTCAGTTTCTGTTATCAACATCTTATAGTTTTTGAAATACAGTTTTTTTGCCACCTTAAATAAGTTAATTCCTAGGTATTTTATACTTTGTGTGGTGATAGTAAATGGGATTGCTTTCTTAACTTCTCTTTTTGACCTTTTGTTGTTAGTGTCTAGAAATACAACAGATTTTCTGGTGGTAACTTTAGGAATTTTTATGTAAAAGATCATGTTGGTAGTGATCAGTGACAATTTTAATTCTTCATTTCCAATTTGGATTCCATTCATTTGTTTTTCTAATCTGATTGCTGTGACTAGGTTTTCAAAAAATGTTAGCTATGGGTTTGTCATAATGGTCTTTGTTATGTTGAGGTACATTCCTTTATGTATATTGAGGTATTTCCCTTTATGCCCATTTTCTGGAAAGTTTTTATCATAAATGCATGTCAAATTTTGTCAGAAGTTCTTTCTGTATTTATTGAGATAATCATATGGTTTTATTCTTCAGTTGGTTATTGTGATATAATAGATTTGCAATGCTAAATAAACCTTGCATTCCTGGGATAAATCCAACTTGATCGTGATGTATGATCTTTTTAATGTACTGTTGAAGTTGGTATGCCAGTATTTTGTTGAGGATATTTTGAGTCTATGTTCATCATGGATATTGGCCTATAATTTTCATCTTTGTAATGTCTTCAGTTTTGTTATTAGGGTGATAGTGGCTTAATAGATGGAATTTGGAAGGGTTCCTTCCTCTGCATTTTTTTTTGGAAGAGCTTTAGAAGAATACATGTTAACTTTTCTCTAAATGGTTGATAGCATTTGCCTGTGAAGCCATCTGGTCCTGGACTTTTGTTTGTTGGTGTTCTTTAAATTACTGATTCAATTTCACTACTGGTAATTGCTCTGTTCTATTTTCTATTTCTTCCAGGTTTTTTTTTTTTTTTTAATTGGAAAGTTGGTCCTTTCTAAGAAGTTGTCTCTTTCTTTTAGGTTGTCCATTTTAGTGATATAGAGTTGCTTATAGTAATCTCTTACGATCATTTGTATTTCTGTGGTGTCAGTTGTAATTTTTCTTTCATTCCTAATTTTGTTGCTTTAAGCCCACTCACTTTTTTCTTGATGAGTCTGGCTAAAGTTTTATCCATTTCGTTTATCTTTTCATGGATCCAGCTTTTAATTTCACTGATCTTTTTTTCATTGGTCAATTTGCTTCAGTGATCAATTTCATTGATCTTTTGTTTTCTTCATCTCTTTCTTTTATTTCTGCTCAGATTTTGATTTCTCCTACTACCTTTGGGTTTTTTTTTTTTTTCTCTGTAGCTTTAGATGTAATGTTAGCTTGTTTATTTGATACTTTTCTTATTTCTTGAGGTAAGATTGTATTGTTATTAACCTCCCTCTTAGAACTGCTTTTGCTGCATCCCATAGATTTTAAATTATTGTGTTTTGTTGTAACTTGTTTCAGGGTATTGGTTTTATTTCCTCAGATTTCTACAGTGATTCATGGTTGTTGAGTAGGATATTTTTTAGCCTCCATGGGTTTTTTTTTTCTTATAATTTATTTCTACTCTTAAAGCATCATGGTCAGAAAATATGCTTGATATTTCCTTGGGAAACTGACCTAAGAACACTGCATTTCTTTATACAAATGATGTAAAATAAGAAAGGAGAAATTTAGAAAAATAAACTGGGAGTTCTTGTTGTGGGTCAGCAGTAACAAACACAGCTAGTATCCATGAGGATGCAGGTTTGATCCCTGGCCTTGCTCAGTGGGCTAAGAATCCAGCTTTATATAAGCTGCAGTGTAGTTTGCAGGTGCAGCTGAGATCTGTCGTTACTGTTATTGTGGTATAGGCTGATAGCTGAAGCTCTGATTCAACCCCTAGCCTGGGAACTTCCATATGCTGCCGGTGTGGCCCTAAAGAGACAAAAAAAGTTTTTAAAAGTACATCAAAAATATTTAAGAATAAACCTGATCAAAGTGGTGAAAGACTCATTCACGAAGAACTATAGAACAATGATAAAGGAAATTAAAGATGATTCAAAGGAATAGAACATTCATGTTAGAGAATGATTTGTCTGTTCTAGGAGTCTTATGGTTTCATGTCCTATGTTTTGAGTCTAAGCCATTTTGAGTTTTTTTGTGTGTGTGTATGCTGTGGGGGAGTGTTCTAACTTCATTTGTTTATATGCAGTTATTCAGTTTTCCTAATACTCCTTGCTGAAGAGGTTCTATTATATATTTGTGCTTCCTTTGTTGAAGATTAATTGACCATATGTGTGTGGGGTTATTTCTGAGCTCTCTATTCTGTTCCATTGATCCATAGGTCAGTTTTTGTGCCAGTGCCATGCTGTTTTGATTACTGTAGCTTTGTAGTATTGACTAAAATCTGAGAGGGTTAGGCCTTGAACTTCATCTTTTTCCTCAAGTTTGCTTTGACAATTCTAGGCATTTTGTGCTTCCTAGTAAATTTCAGGATTATTTGTTCTGGTTATGTAAAAAATCCCATGGTTAATTTGACTAGGATTGCATTATATCTGTAGATTGCTTTGGGCAGTGTGGCAATTTTGACAATATTAATTCTTCTAATCTACGTGCATAAAATATGTTTCTAGTCCTTTGAATCATCTTTAATTTCCTTTACCATTGTTTCACAGTTCTTTGTGTATAAATCTTTCACCCCCTTGGTTAGGTTTATTCCTAAGTATTTTATATTTTTGATGTAATTATTAAAAGTATTTTTTAATTTCTTATATTTAATAGTTCATATAAAGAAATGCAGCCAGTTTCTTTTGTCAATCTTGTATTCTGCTACCTTGCTGAATTTATCTATTCTAGTGTTTTTGTGTGGATTATTAGGGTTTTCTATATAGAGTATCATGTCATCTGCATATAATGAAATTTTACCTCTTCCTTTCAAATCTACACACACACACGCATGCACGCACGCACACATACATATATCCTTGTCTGATTGCTGTGGCTAGGGCTTTCAAAACTTGTGGAATAGAAGTGTTTAGAGGAGGCCTCCTTGTTTTGTTCCAGATTTTAGCAGGAAAACTTTCATCTTTTCACTGTTGAGTATTACATTAGTTCTGGGTTTGTAATGAATGCCTTTTTGTTGTTGCTGTTGAGATAATTTCCCTCTATTCCTACTTTGGTAAGAGTTTTTATCATGAATGCATATCCAATTTTATCAAATGCTTACTCTGCATCACTTGAGATGATCATGTGATTTTTGTCTTTCACTGATGTGGTACATCACACTGATTGATTTGAATATATTGAACCATCATTGTGACCCTGGGATGAATCCAATTTGATTGTGGTGCATGACTGTTTTTATGTGTCACTTGATTATATTTGCTAATATTTTCTTAGGAAATTTTTCACCTGTATCCATGAAAGATATTGACCTGAAATTTTATTTTTGGTAGTGTCTGCCTTTGGTTGTGGTATGAGGGTGAAAGTGACTTCATACAATAATTTTGGAGTGTTCACTCCTCTTCAACTTTTTGGACAAGTTTGAGAATGATTGGTATAATTTCCTCTTTGGTGGAATTCCCCATTAATCCATCTAATTCTGGACTTTTATTTTCAGGAAATTTTTTATATTACAAATTACTTTTCACATCTAGAAATCTGCCAATTCAAATAATCTGTCTTCTAGAGTCAGTTTTTTTGGGCTATATGTTTCTGAAAACTTGTCCATTTCTTATAGGTTCTCAAATTTGTTGATATATAGTTGTTCTCTTATGAGTTCTTTTTTTTTTGGATTTCTGTGGTATCCCTTATTACTTTTTACCCTTTTATTTCTTATTTTGTTAATTTGGGTCCTCTCTCTTTTCTTGTTTAGCCTGGCCAGAGATTTGTCAATTTTATTTATCCTTTCAAAATAAACCAGCTCTTGATTTTACTGATTTTTTTCTGTTGTTTTATTAATCTCTACCTTATACATTTCCTTTCTGATGTGTATTAAATTTTCTTCCTTCTGCTGTATTTAGGTTTAATATGTTCTTCATTGTCAAAGTCTTTTAGGTGGTATATAAGATCGCTTATTTGATCATTTTCTTGTTTTTTGAGGAAGGCCTGTATTGCCTATGATCTTCCTTTTTTGGACTGCTTTTGCTGCATCCCATAGATTTTGTATGGTTGTGCTTTCACTGTCATTTGTCTTGAGGTATTTTTCCTTTTTTCTTTTTTTAGCCACACTCACAGCCTATGAAAGTTTATGTGCCAGGGATCAAATCTGAGCTGCAGCTAAGACCTATGTCACAGCTGTGGAAATGTTAGAATCTTGACCCATAGTGCCATGCCAGGAATCGAACCTGTGCCACCTCAGAGGCATGATGGAATCTTAACCTGCTGTGGCATGGCAGCAACTCAAGACATCTTAAAAAATGTATTCCTTAATTTTATTGTTGAGGCACTGGATTTTTAGTAGCATGTTGTTTAGTCTCAGTGTAATTGTTTTTTTTTTTCTTTTTATATGGCTGATTTCTAATTTCAAGTTGTTGTGTTCAGACAAGATGTTTGAAATAATTTCTACACACTTAAGTATGTTGAGGTTGAGGTTTGTTTTGTGCCCTAAAACATGGTCTGTCCAAGAGGATGTTTTATATGCACTTCAGAAGCATGTGTATTCTGGGGTTTTGGGGATGTAATGTTCTGAAAATGTTAAGTTTAATTTTTCTACTGTATGACTTAGGACCTCTGGTTCCTTACTGGTTTTCATTCTGGAATACCTGTGCATTGATATCAGTGAGGTTTTAAAATCACCCACTATTATTGTATCCCCATCAGTTTCTCCCTTTGTCTGTTAGTTTCCTTTTTTTTTTTTTTTTTGTATTTACATGCCTCCTATATTTGGTGCACATTTTAATGAGTGTGCTATCTTTTTTGTATTGATCATTCTTTAGAATCTTTGATTTAAAGTCTATTTTCTGATATGAGTATTACTACCCCTGCTTTCTTGTCATTTTTGTTTGCATGAAATATATTATTCCATTCCCTCACTTTCAGTTTGTGTTTATCTTCACTGTAAAGTGGTCTCTTGTAGGCAGTGCGTTTCAGGATCTTGTCTTATTATTCAGTATTGCACACCATGTCTTTTGATTAGAGCATTTTGTCCATTGACTTTTAAGGTAATTATTGATAGATATGTATTTACTGCCATTTTAAACCTTGTTTTCCAGATGATCTTGTATTTACTTTTTGTTTCTTTTTCTTTGTTTTCTGTTTTGGTGTTTTTCTTTTGTATTATGCTTCAATTCTCTTTTTTTGTGAATATATTGTATACCTTTTACTTGTAGTCACCATGATTTTCAAGTATGTTAACCCATTACTATATATACTTGCTTTAGACTGGTAGTCATACAGGCTCAAACACCTTCTAAAAAATTCTACATTTTCTTACTCCTCCCCAACATTTTATAATTTTGATGTCCTTTTTAAAATTTTCTTTATTCTCTTACTGAAACTTAATGTAGTTATCATTGCTTTTAAATAATTTCTGAAATTTTCAAGCATACTCTTCTCCTTCTGGTTCCACTTAGAGAATATTTCACATTTTATTTTGTTCTACAGTTCTTACGCATTCAGTTCTGTTCCTTTTATTCTTTTTATGTTTTTATCTTCCTTGTATGTGATTTATCTGTAAGCTCATTAGTTCTGATTCTCTCCTCAGATACATATAGTCTGCTGATAGGCCAATCAAAAGAATCCTACATTTGTCACACTTTTTATGCCTTAATTTCCTTTATATGTTCCTTTAGTTTCTGTCTCCTGTGTTTACCTTGCTCATTATTTTTAAATGTTGTCTACTTTTTCTTTTGAATGCTTAACATATTAATCGTGGATATTTTAAATTCTTTATCTAATAATTGAACTTATTGTTCCAGACAGTCCAGTGTGATATCAGAGTCTATTGTGATGCTGCGTTTTTCTCTTCAGACCATGTGCTTCCTTGTTTTTCAGCATGGTTGGTATTTTTTTTTTTTTAAGCGGGAGATGACACATATGTAAATAGAAACAGGAAAATACTCCTTTAGTGTCTACTGCAGTGCTGATCAGATAGGACTTGGACTCTGTTTAATATTTGCTGTAGTGATAAGTGGCACAGACCTCTTCTAGTGTGCTTGCTTATGTAACCCCTATTAGTTTTGGCTTTCTCTAAGAACACCTTCAATAGAGTGTATATCTTTTATCTCTTGGAGGTGAAATCTGCAGTTACTATACTGGAGACCATTTGGTGTGATGATGAAGTGTTAGAAAAGAAAATAATTCTATAATTTTATAGTTAAATCTTAGTGTTTTTGTGGGTCTCTGTGATCTTCACATGTGTTTCTCAATTCAATTTTGTCCTCTCCTTAGGTGAGAAAGAAAGGCTAGGGTATTTGAAAATGGAAAACGGTTCTTGCTCTAGGTTTGATATTTCTATAGTAAAGTCTTTTCCTTTGGAATGTAACCTTTTGTCACAGTGATCATTCAGGGCATATTTCAAAATGGTTATACTTCCCTCCCTTGCCTGAAACATGATGTGGCTGGCCCCTCTCAGTCTGGGCACAAGACTGTTACATCTGAATCTGGTTCTGATGATTGCTTTGTTCCTTAAGTTCGAATTTTTTCTTGCCTCTTAGTACACTCTGTACCTTTTATTTCCTTTAAGCCAAAAATATTATATTGAGTAATACATATCCTCAGTGTGAGGATTTCTGTTATGCTTAACTAGGAGTTGAGCTGTTTGCTGGAGCTGAAGCTGCCAGTGACTTCAGTTTCCTGTTGTTCTAGGTTTATCTCCTCTTTTGACTCTTCTTCCTCAAGTATTTATCCTCAGAGAAAGTCTGTTTTTTGCATCCCTTTCAGGTGTAATCTACTCCTATTACACTGTGTGGGTTCAGGAGTTGGGTTTGGGAGGCAGTCTATAATCTTGTGATTAAAACTATCTTTCAGTTGTTCCGCATCTCAGGGCTGTAAGTTTAACATATGTCTCTCTAGTACTATGGCTTCCCACCCCTTTGTTGTCCCTAGAGAACGAAGTGCTGGAAAGTGGTAAGGAAATTCCTTCCCACGACTGGAGTAAAGTTATGGTAGTTTTTTCCTCTAGAGAGAGGACTTTTTAGAGAGAATATTCTACACTGCTTGTTTCTGTGATGACCTCGCCAGAATCACAAGATCACTCTGGATATTCACTGGGAGAACATGATAGAGTTCCTGCATCCAGCTATATATCAAAATGACTGGTTTCTACCAGTTTGTAGTTCTAGTGGCTTCTTCTTTCTGTAATCAAACCTTGGCTATGACTCTGAATTTGCCTTTTTCTGCCAGATTTGGGGATGGTGATTTACCTTTGCAGCCTCACTTTTTGGATGGTTTAAATTAAGTCACTGACTTTTGGTTTGTTCAAAGCTTTATTTTTGCAAGGGCAGGAATGAAATCTCCAAGGTCTTAACATGTCAGAGGAAAAAAGTCTTTTTGGCATATTGTCACATTCCTTTTTTGTGTGTTTTTCATTCTGGAATTTTCTTTGATTTTTGAAATATAATACAGTTCACCCATTCTTTGCTGTAATTGGTCTAATCTGTCATTCAAATTCATCTTGTCTCTTAATGTTAGCTTTTCTTTTTCAGTTATAATATTTACATTGATCCCTTTTTTTCTCTTTTTCTGAAATCCTTCATCTTGTCACTTAAAAATCTTAACCATATCAGTCACATTTATTTGAAAGTTCATATATGACAGCTCCAATATCTGGATAATATGACAGCTCCAATATCTGGATAATCTTTGTTCCTATCACAATCATTTGCTTTTTCTATTTTTTCTTATTTCTTGGTATTTTTACATACTTTTGTTGACTGATAGACACACTGAGTTTTTTAAAATATCAAGGTGATTTTAGTCTCTTTTCTTCAGAAAGAATTTACTTTTCTTGGTTCTGGGGGGTAAATTAGACACAGAAAAATAACCAATTAGGGAATGAATGATTGGAGGGTGTGCTGATCACTATGTTATTGCGGTATTTCTTTACCACTAAGACCTATTTCTTCCAGTGCCTTAAAAGTCCTCTTTGCCCTCTTCATTGTATACAGAATTCCAATTTTTTGACGCCAGCTCATCAGCTGTAAAAAGTAAAAAGTTCTGACACAGTTTATAACCTTACAGCATCTATTTTAAAATTCCCAAGTACCTCAGGGAAAATGGTAGAAATTGTCTTGGCTTCTGTTCTTTCTTCAATCTTGATACCTCATATTTTTGCTGTCCTCTGAGATTCAGTCACAGGATTTTGATATTTTGTTCAACTATAGATTTTCCAGTTATCCTTAGTTGTTCTCAGATAAGGTACTCTTCCATTAAGAACAGAAATTCTGTAGCATTTGTACAAACTGTGTTTCTAACAGTTTTATTCAGTAAAAATATAAATGATATGAAAATGGTAATGTGAAATAAAATGTAGTCAAAATAATGAATTTTAAAAACATAAATCTATACAAGTGTCAATAGAGAAAAAATTGTTTAAAATGGTCTCAGCTTTTGAGGTCTAGAAATGCCTACAGTGTCAAAGTGTCTGTAAATTTCATGAACAGAACCTATCTTAACAATGTTCGCGTTATGTAAAAACTGGGACATCACTATTGTTGCAAAAGCACAAAAATATTTTTAGAGGCATTAGATTTGACCTTTAAAATTCGTCTCACTTTTTTAAAACTGTACATTCCCATTTTTCTAAGACATCATCATTTGATGACCTTCAAAGCATTTATAATCCTTCTCTTAGAAATTTATCTTAGAAATAATAGTTCCTAACCATAAGTAATAAAAAAAAATGAGGGAAACTGGACTTCATCAATGTAAACATTTGCATGCGACATTTTTATATTATTTGAAAAATGTATAATTTAAGTCATTAGGCATGTGACAACATATTCTGAAGAATACAATTTAATCTCTAATTTGCAGCCAGTGTAAATGATGATAATGTGAATGACAGTACAGTAACTGTCATAAAAATCGGTGACTTTTTCAAATCCTTTTTCCCCACTCTTCTAATGTTGATGTGCATCTCTCTTTTTGATAACAAAGTAGATGTTTTCTTGGTTAATGCTCTGACCAAGCCTTGTTAGCATTGGTATATGAAATTATGTAAATGATTTTTGTTCTATATAAAAAATGTCCCTAGCACTCATTTCTGTCATTTTCTCTACTTCTTTCCTTCACCTCAAAAAAAAACCTAGCCCTATATCAACCATTCTCAATTACACCAACTTGTTTTTGATTCTTTAAGCAAAGATAGTATTGGTTAAAATTATTCATATGCTTTCTCTTTGAATGTACACTGGCCATGTCTTTATATAAGAGGCCTGATATTGTAATAATATGCCACATTACTTTTGTGATGCAAAAACTTACTTTGTCTAATTTGCAATGATTTCTACTTGCTGTTACAAATTAGCAATTTCCATTCATACCTATTCCCTAACTTTTATCCTTTTCTACTTATTTTAATAGATTAAGATAAAGGTCTACTTCGTGTGAAATTCAAGAAGCATTTTCTACTCCAAGGTCTATCTTCCTACTCTATTCACAACAGTTCATTATGAAAACAGAAATATGAGTCATTGTTACTTCAAAAAATGTAGCTGACATAATTCTAAAAAAAATTATGTAATTTTAAGTTATAGATTTTACAAAGCAAAAAGCCACAGTGAAAATTAAAATCCATGAATAAATATCAGCATGTACGTAGAGGAGGGGAATAAAAAGGTTAGACTTTTTACGTGAAGATTAAGATGACAGAATAGGACAACATGGAGCTCTCCTCCTACCACAAGTACATCAAAAATGCATCTACATATGGAACATTTATTATAGAAGAAATACTGAATGCTAGAAAAAATTTCACACAACCAAAGCTATAAGAAAGATCACCACACAAGAAAAGATTAAGATGGTGGAATAGAAGGACTGAAGCTCAACTTCTCTCATTAGAACAACAAAATTACAACCAAATCCTGAACAACCTTCAACCAGATGGACTGGAAACTTTCAAAAAGAGATTCTACTTCAGAAGACAAAGAGGAAACCACATCAAGAGGTAGGAGGGGTGATTCTGCGATATAAACAACCCAATACCTCCTGAGTGGGAAACCCCACAGAGTGCAAAGTAATTGTATCAGAGACTCACCTACAGGACTGAGAGTCCTGAACCCCACATCAAATCCCCACGCCTGGGGATCTGGCACAGGGAGAAAGAGCACCCGAAGCATCTGGCATTGAAGGCCAGTGGGGCTTGTGTGCAGGAGCTCCCCAGGATTTGGGGGGGAAAAGAGACCCCATTCTTGAAAGGTGCACACAGACTTTCATGTGCACTGGGTCCCAGGGCAAAGCAAAGTCTCCACAGGAATTCGGCTGGAACTAACTGCAATTCTTGGAGGATCTCCTGGGAAAATGGGTGACTGTGGCTTGTTGTGGGGGAAGGGCATTGGAGGCAAAGCTCTTGGGAACATTCATGAGCATGTTTCTCTGAAGGTAGCCATTTTTGGGAAAATCTGGTCCCTCTCATCAGCGCTAAGAAGCCCCAGGCCAAACAATAATCCAGGTACGATTGCAGCCCTACCCATCAGTAAACAGACTGCCTAAAGACCCCTCAGACACACAGCCAACCTCTAATCTCACAGACAAAGCCCCACCCATCAGAGGGATAGGAAGCAGCCCCATGTACCAGCGGGCTGGCACCAGTCCCTCTCACCAGGAAGCCTACAGCAAGCCCTCCCATACCAACTTCAGCTGCAAGGGAGGCAAACACCAGAATAAGAGAGGCTACAACTCTTGTCTACAAAAAGGTCACCATGCCAAAAACCTAAAAAAATGAAAATACAGAAAACTATAACTCAGATAAGGGGAAAAGAAAAAAAAATCTCAGTGATGAGATTATCGGCCTCGCTGAAAGATACTTTAAATGGTTGATGCTGAAGATGATACAAAACATTGGAAATAAACTGGAGGCAAAGATTCATAATTTACAGGAAATACTAAGCAAAGAAATACAAGATATAAAAGTTAAGCAAGAAGAGATGCAGAATAGAATAACTGACATAAAAAAAATATTTGAAGCAGCCAACAGCAGAATACATGAGGCAGAAGAATGAATAAGCAAGGTGGAGTAAAGATTAGTGGAACTCACTAATGCAGAAGAGAAAATAGATAAAAGATTGAAAGGAAATGAGCAGAGAATCTCAGAGAATTCTGAGATAGTGTTAAATGTACCAACATCCATATTATAGGGGTGCCAGAGGGAGAAGACAGAAGGGGACAGAAAAAATACTCGAAAAGATACTAGCCGAAAACTTTCCTAACATGGGAAAGGAACCACTCAGTCAAATCCAGGAAGCACAACAAGTAACATATAAAATAAACCCAAGGAGGAACACCCCGAGACACATATTAATCAAAATGACCAAAATTAAACACAGAAAATATTGAAAGCAGCTAGGGAAAAGAAACAAATGACATACAAGGGGACCCCAACAAGGCTATCAGCAGCTTTTTCCAGCTGAAACGCTGCAGGCCAGAAGGGAGTGGCATGATATACTGAATGTGATGAAAGGAAAAAACTTCCCACCAAGATTACTTTACTTTATCCGTCAAGGCTTTCATTCAGATTCAAGGAGAGATCAAGACCTTTACAGATAAGCAAAAGCTAAGAGATTTCTGCAACATTAAACCAGCTTTAAACCAGCTTTACAACAATACTAAAGGAACTTCTCTAGGCAGAAAAGAAAAGGCCACAACCAGAAACAAAAACCACAAACGACAAGGCTCACTGGTAAAGGCATATATACAATAAAGATACGAAATAATCCAAGCACAATTGAGCTACCAAAAACAGAAATCGTGAGAAGAGAGCGTGAATGCAGGACACCTGAGATGCACTTGCAATTAAGAAACCAACAACTTAAAACAATCTCATTTATATATAGACTCCTATATCAAAACCTCAGGGTAACTGCAAACCAAAAATCTACAATTGATACACAAAAAAATAAAAAATCAACTCAAATACAACATTAAAGGCAGTCATCTTGTGAGAGGAGACAACAAAAGAATAAGGGAAGAAAAAAAACAACAAAAATACAAAACAGTTAGTAAAATGGCAATAAGAACATACATATCAATAATTACCTTAAATGTTAATGGACTGAATGCCCCAACCAAAAGACATAGACTACCTGAATGGATACAAAAACAAGACCTATATATATATATGCTGTCTTCAAAAGACCCACTTCACTTCTAGGGACACATGCAAATTGAAAGTGAGAGGATGGCAGAAAATATTCCATGCAAATGGGAATCAAAAGAATTTGGAGTAGCAATATTCCTATCAGAAAAAATAGACTTTAAAATGAAGAAAATTTGAAGAGACAAGGAAGGGCACTACATAATGATCAAAGGATCAATCCAAGAAGAAGACAGAACAATTTTAAATATCTATGCACCCAACATAGGATCACCACAATATATAAGGCAACTGCCAACAACCTTAAAAGGAGAAATCAACAATAACACAATCATACTGGAGGATTTTAGCACCCCACTTACAGCAATGGATAGATCATCCAGACAGAAAATAAATAAGGAAACACAGGCCCTGGATGAAGCTTTAGACCAGATGGACTTAATAGATATATATAGGACATTCCATCCAAAAGCAACAGAATACACATTCTTCTCAAGTGTGCACAGAACATTCTCTAAGATTGATCATATCCTGGGCTACAAATCAAGCCATGGTAACTTTAAGAAAACTGAAATCATATCAAGCATCGTTTCTCACCACAGTGCTATACGACTGGAAATCAACAGCAAAAAAAACCGGCAAAAAATACAAACACGTGGAGACTAAACAACATGCTACTCAGCAACCAGTAGATCACTGAAGAAATCAAAGAGGAAATTAAAAAACACCTAGAAGCAAATGACAACAAAGATACGACACTCCAAAACCTCTGGGATGCAGCAAAAGCAGTTCTAAGAGGAAAGTTTACAGCATTACCAGCCTACCTCAGGAAACAAGAAAAAGCTCAAATAACCTAACTTTACATCTATAGCAGCTAGAGGAGCTCAGCAAGATGGCGGAGGAGTAAGAGGCCACGCTCACCCTCACCCACAAATACAACAAAAAATGCATCTGAATATAAAACAACATGGACAAATCAGCATCTGAATGCTGATTAATTTAAACATCCAAAAACTGCAAGAAACCCTTGAAATAACTGGGTAGAACAACAGAAGAAAAAAAAGTGAGAGAGAGAAAAGCAATCAGGATGGCAGCCAGCACCCCAGGGAAGGAGCTGTGAAAAAGAAAAGGAATCCACATCCTGGGAAGAAACCTAAACAATGATCAATGATCAGTGGAACTAGAGGGACATCAAAGCCTGAGAAAAACGCAGCAGCTGGATTGAGATAGGAAGATTGGAGTTTGGAGACTCACACAGACGACCTGAATACCAGCGCAGACACCACAGCCTGAGGCGCTGGGTGGTGCCTGGGAGCTGAGACATAGGCTACTCAGTTTAGTCCCTGCGAGAGGGCTGAGGTTGGTGGCTGTGGCGGTTGTGGGAATAGGATAAGAAACAGCGATATTCTATGATTTGTGGAGAGCAAAACCAGGACTGAGGGAACCAAGGAAGTCTGGTCCCACAGGGAAGGCCTCCATTGTGAGGGAGGAGGAGAGGAGGAGGGGCTGACTGCCATAGGAAGCAACTTGAACTAGCGCACAGGGTGGGGCGACGGTGCCCCGCCAAAGAGAATGGAAGTGGGGAGGAGCCAGTGGAGGCTACAACTGCGGCAGCGGGGGCGGAGCCCATGCCTTGCAGCCCGTGGGCGGAGCACTGTGCCAGGTTGTGGACCCAGGTGCCTGTGCCAGCCAGCATGGCAGGGGTGGTGGGGCCCTCTGCCGGTCCACTGATCTAGGTGACTGCACCAGCCCACACAGTTGGTAGCTCTGGCAGGCAGAGCAGTACGCGACCATATGGAGCTAGCTTTTTAGAGGAGCGGGGACTGCGCCAGCCGCTGGAGCCAGGAAACTGCCCCCACTGACGAGCAAGCATCAGCAGAAGGGTGGACCAAACACCAGCCTGCTGAGCCAGCCTCTGACAGGTACCTCTTGTGGTTCCAATCACCTCAAAGAGGACTTTGCAATCAAACACTAGTTTCCTGTGGCTTTCACTCCTGGGGGAAATCATACTTCCTGCTGCTGCTACTGCCAAATGCTCAAGACACCTGGTACATCTGCCTAGAGCTCGCGACCACTTCCCAGGGCCGGGAAACTAGGAGTGGACAGGGCCACCTTCCTGCAATTGAGAGCATAGAGACTAGGTACTAACTGTGGACCTTAGCCATTCTTACACTCTTACAGAGAACACTCAGAGTACCACTGAGATAACAGCCTGCTCGTTCCAAAGAAATAGACACCAAATAGTCAAACTCCTACACCAGAAATAAATAGTAACCCCACCAAAAAATACAAAGGGGAGCTCCTCCCTAGAAGTCGCCTTCCAAGACTACAGCGTGGCTTCCCCAGACTCACAGAAAAAGAAAACCACAAACAAGATGAAGAAGCTCAAAAACCATTCCCAGTTAAAAGAACGGGACAAGTCATTTAAAGTAGCCAACAATGAAACAGACCTCTGCAGTCTGTAAGAAATGGAGTTCAGAAGAGAGCTCATGAAAATACTTGAAGAATTAAGGCAGAATATCAAGGAATTAAGAGAAGATGCAAACAGCAATGCAGAGTCCTTTAGAAAGGAGCTAGAAAACATAAGGAGGAGCCAAGAAAAGCTAGAAAACTGAGCTAAAGGCAATAAAGAGCAGTTTGAATAATGCAGAGGAACGAATTAGTGATGTAGAAGATAGAATAATGGAAATCACGCAATCAGGACAGCAGACAGAAAATCAAATTAAAAAACATGAAAGCAATTTAAGGGATCTATGGGATAATATAAAGAGGACCAATTTACGCATAATAGGAGTTCCAGAAGGAGCAGAAAAAGAAAAGGGCATTGAAAAAATATTTGAAGAAATCATGTCTGAAAACTTCAATCTGAAGGAATCTGACATCAAGATACAGGATGCACAGAGGGCCCCAAACAAGTTGAACCCAAACAGACCCACACCAAGGCATATTATATTAAAAATGGCAAGAATTAAAGATGGAGGATCCTAAAGGCAGCAAGAGAAAAGCAAAGCATTAAGTATAAGGGATCCCCCATAAGGCTGTCAGCTGATTTCTCTACAGAAACATTACAGCCTAGAAAGGAGTGGCAAGATATATTTAAAGTGCTGAAAGGAAATGGCCTGCAACCTAGAATACTCTACCCAGCAAGAATATCATTGAAAATAGAAGGGGAAATAAAAAATTTCCCCAACAAACAAAAGCTAAAAGAGTACAGCAATACTAAACCCTTTCTAAAAGAAATGCTGAAAAGGTTCCTATAAAAAAAAAAAGAAAAAAGTAAGAGAATGGAGGAAACCACAATTAGAAAGCAATCATTCAGATAAGCCCACATGCAGATTGAAATATGAAGATGCAAAAATAAATAAGTGAAAATAAAATAATTTACAAAAAAGAACAACCTCATACATTGTGGGGAGGGAAAGTAGGAAAACGTAGGCTATTTGTCTTTTTTCTGTTTTTTTTTAACTTTAAGGAAAAACTTTTTTTTCTTTAGTCTTTTTTTTTTCTATTTCCTTAATGTTGTGTTTTAGCCTATATGGTTATCAGGCCACAGCAAGCAGATATAAGAAGATGTTAGCATACTTACAAAA
>PVHT020004943.1:8650017-8674306 GCA_004024745.2 Catagonus wagneri | reverse complement strand
GTGGATGGAATTAGAAACCCTCATACTGAGTGAAGCAAGTCAGAAGGAGAAAGACAGATGCCATATGAAATCTCTTATAACCGGAGTCTAAAACACTGCACAACTGAACATCTCAACAGAAAAGAAAATCAAGAATTTGGGGAAGAGACTTGTGGTTGCCAAGAGGGTGGGGGAGGGGGTGGGCGGGAATGGGGATAACTAGTGCTTTAATGATGGAAAAGCAAGGAGATCCAAATGTATAGCATGGGGAACTATCTAATCATATGTGACGAATCCATATATGTACATGTAACTGGGTCACCACGCGGTGCAGTTGGAAAATCTGACAAATCTGTAAACGAGCTATAATGCAAAAAAAAAAATAATAAATTAAAAATAAAAAATAAAATAAAATCATATGAAGTCTCTTCATGTTTACACTGAAAAAAAAAAAGCAGAGAGGGAAGAACAGGTAAGACCTAAAGATAATAGAAGAAAGAAATCATAAAGATGAGAGCAGAAATCAAGGAAATAGAAATGAAGAAAACCACAGAAAAGATTGATGACACTAAAAGCTGGTACTTTGAAAAGATCAACAAAATTGATAAACCCTTAGCCAGACTTATCAAGAAAAAAAAAAGAGGACACAAATCAATAAAATTAGAAATGAAAACGAAGTAACGGGCATCTCAGAAATACAAAGGATCATAAGAGACTACTATATGCAACTACAGCAATAAAATGGAAAACCTAGACGAAACGGACAAATTTTAGAAAAGTACCATCTTCCCAGACTAAACCAAGATGAAATATAAAAGATAAATGGACCAGTCACAATTTCTGAAATAGAAACTGTGATTAAAAAACTTCCAACAAACAAAAGTCCAGGACCAGATGACCTCGCAGGTGAATTATATCAAAAATTTAGAAAAGAGCTAACATATTCTTCTGAAACTTCCAAAAATTTCAGAGGAAGGGACACTCCGAAATGCATTCTATGAGGCAACCATCACCCTGATACCAAAACCAGACAGAGCAGAGATACTACAAAAAAAGAAAATTAGAGGCCAATTTCACTGATGAACATAGATGCAAAAATCTTCAACAAATACTAGCCAACTGAATCCAACAATACATTAAAAGAATGGTACATCATGATCAAGTGGGATTTATCCCAGGGGTGCAAGGATTCTTCGATATCTGCAAATCAGTGTTATACACCCCATTAACAAACTGAAAAATATAAACCATATGAGCCTCTCAATAGATGCAGAAAAAGCCTTTGACAAAATCCAACACACATTTCTGATAAAAGGTGGGCACAGGGGGAACCTACCTCAACATAATAAAGGCCGTCTATGACAAACCCAGAGCCCACATCATTCTCAATAGTGAAAAGCTGAAAGAATTCCTGCTGAGATCAGGAACAAGACAGGGGTGTCCACTCTCGCCACTACTATTCAGTAGTTTTGGAAGTCCTAGCTACAGCAATCAGAGAAGGAAAAGAAATAAAAGGAATCCAAATTGGAAAGGAAGAAGTAAAACTATCACTTTTTGCAGATGACATGATACTATACCTAGAGAATCCTAAAGACTCTATCAGAAAACTGTTAGAGCTCATCAATGAATCTGGCAAATTCACAGGATACAAAATTAATACACAGAAGTCAAATGCATTTGTATATACTAACAATGTAAGATCAGAAAGAGAAATTAGGGAAGTAGTACCGTTTACCATTGCATCAAAAAGAAGCACATATTTAGGAATACACCTGCCTAAAGAGACAAAAGACCTGTACTCTGAAAACTATAAGATGCTGATGAAAGAAATCAAGGATGACATAAACAGGTGGAAAGACATACCATGCTCTTAGATTGGAAGAGTCAATATTATCAAAATGACTATACTACCCAAGGCAATCTACACATTCAATGCAATCTCTATCAAATTACCAAGCACCTTTTTCACAGAACTAGAACAAAATATTTTAAAGTTTGTTTGGAAACACAAAAGACCCAGAATAGCCAAAGACATCCTGAAAAAGAAAAATGGAGCCGGAGGAGTCAGGCTCCCTGACTTCAGACTCTACCACAAAGCTACAGTCATCAAAACCATATGGTACTGGCACAAAGACAGAAATACAGATCAGTGGAACAGGCTAGAAAGCCCAGAATTAAACCTATAGTCAACTAATCTATGACAAAGGAGGCAAGAATATACATTGGAGAAAAGACAGCCTCTTCAATAAGTGGTGCTGGGAAAACTGGACAACCACATGTAAAAAAGTGAAACTAGAACACTTCCTAACATCATGCACAAAAATAAACACAAAATGGATTAAACACCTAGATATAAGACCAGATACTATAAAACTCTTAGGGGAAAACAGGCCAAACACTCTGAGACATAAATGACAGCAACATCTTCTCAGATCCACCTGTCAGAGTAATGACAGTAAAAAGAAAAACAAATGGGACTTAATTAAACTTAAAAGTTTCTGCACAGCAAAGGAAGCCCTAAACAAATCGAAAAGACAACCCACAGAATGGGAGAAAATTGTGCAAATGAATTGACTGAGAAGGGATTAATGTCCAAAATTTACAAACACCTACTATAGCTCAATACCCAAAAAACAAACCCCATCAAAAAATGGGCAGAAGATCTTAAGTGACAGTTCTCCAAAGAAGACATGCAGATGGCCAAAAAACACACGAAAGTATGTTCAAAATCACGCATTATTAGAGAAATGCAAATCAAAACCACTATGAGATAGCCCCTGACACCAGTCAGAATGGCCAGCATCAAAATATCTAGAAACAGTAAGTGCTGGAGAAAGTGTGTTGAAAAAGTATCCCATTACACTGTTGGTGGGAATGCAAATTGGTGCAATGACTGTGGAAAACAGTATGGAGATTCCTCAGAAAACTCAAAATAGAATTACCATTTGATCCAGCAATCCCACTCCTGGGCATTTATCCAGAGAAATCCATGACTCAAAAAGACACATGTACTCCAATGTCCATTGCAGCACTCTATACAATAGCCAAGTCCTGGAAACAACCTAAATGCCCATTGACAGAGGAGTGGATCGGGAAGATCTGGTACATATACAGAATGGAATATTATTCAGCCATTAAAAGTAACGGAATAACATATATAGCAACATGGATGGGCCTAGAAATTATCATGTGAAGTGAAACCAGTCAGACAATGAGACACCGACATCAAATACTACCACTTACATGTGGAAACTAAAAAAAGGACACAGTGTACTTCTTTGGAGAACAGATAATGACTCACAGACCTTGGAAAACTTATGGTTTCCAAATGAGACAAGTTGGGGGTTGGGGGGGATGCACTGAGGGTTGGGATGGAAATGCTATACAATGTGGTTGTGATGATTTTTGTACACCTATAATTGTAATAAAACTCATTAAGTAATGGGGAAAAAATAAATACTACGATAGACCCAATAACAACAACAACAACAAAACATCACCACATAACTGAATAGGATGAAAGAAAGTAAAACATATCTGGAATCCGCATCTCTGTGAGGAAGCTATGACAGAAGAAAGATTCTTTCACCTTAGGGACACTTTTCAGGGGCTGGGAGACTAGTCACTAGAGAAAGGGAACTTCAGAGGTTCAGATTGCGGCAAGCAGCTTGCAGCAGGCAAAACAGACTGGCACGTTTCATCCTGGACACCTCATTGCACTCTCCAGCCTGAAATGCAAATATGCTGGTGCATATGGGGGGCTGGGTGCTGAAACTTGGGTTTCAGCAGACAAACCTAGTGAAAGGACTGAAGTTGGCTGTGCAGAGACAGTATTTTGTGCCTAGAGTATGGTTTGGGCCACAAATGGTGTTGTGCATAGGTTTGAGCCCAGGTCTGCCATAGAAGACCCACTGTGAAATGTGTAATGAAGTAGCATCATTCTAAGTTTGCCTACCCCTTCAAGCTCTGTGATTACAGAAGTTTCAGTAGGTTGGTCACACACAGAGGTGGGGCTGAAATCTGAGCAGATTCATTGGCTGTGCAACTTCAGATTTACACCACAGGAAGCTTTGTGAGCACAGTTTCTGCAGGGGACCCAAGTGCTGGGACAGGTACAACATTAGCAGAAGCATGCTTGGTAGGAATGCTTATGTGAAGGCAGGGCTGGGGTCTGGGTTGATTTCCGTAACTCCCATAGTGGGTCCAGGTACATGAATATACTGGATCTGGGTATCAGACTAGACTTACAGTGGTTTTATAAGAACAGTACCTGAGAAGGATATGTGGGGCTATTGCAAGTGTTCCCATAGCAGAGACAGTTCCAGCAGAAGTGTACTTTGTGATCATGCACAATAGATTACAGGTGATTCCACAGAGTGCACGACCTGATGGACATCTCTGGAAGAGGAATATTCAGTAGCTAGTTTCCCAGCAGGAGCATACCAGTCCTGCCCACTTTATACCACAGCTTAGAACAGTATCTGGAGGCTGCTACTCTAACAACTGGGGAGTGGACACTGCACTGAGAGACACTACCCTGTGACAACTGCAGAACAAGGAGAAGGCCCTGAAATTATCACACCATTGTAAATCAACTATACTTCAATAAAACTTTAAAAATTGAAAAAATAATAATAAAGAGGAATTCCTGGCTGACATCCAGTGCAGGCTCTGGTCACCAAAATACCAATTTAATCACAAACCCTATCAAGGAAGTACAGTGAGCATACACAGGAAAGATGTGGCCAGAATCCATTCAGAAAACAGCCCTCACACCAAAAATGTTAGAAAATAGCCCTTAAAACTACAGTAGATAATATATTTCTCTATGAATTTAGGAGAAATAAAAATGCAGAAGCACTCCCAATTAAAAGAACAAGTGAATTCTCCTGAAAGCACAAATAATGAAACAAACCTCTCTAGTCTATTATATCCCAAGTTCAAAAAGCAATTAAGAAAGGCTATCAATAGAAATGTACATCACTGTAACTAGAAACTTTAAAGAGGAAAAAAATCAAAATGAGAAAACACATTTAATAAGATGAAAACCAAACTAAAGACCATAAATAGCAAATAGCATAATGCAGAAAACAGAATAAGTGATCCAGAAGATAGAATATTGGAAATCACCCAATCAGTACAGCAGACAGAAAAAAAAAATCAGAAAAAAAAATGAAAGCAATATATGAGCCTTACAGGATAATACAAAATTGTGCCATTCTATTCACAATAGGGACCCAGAAGGAGAAGAGAGAGAAAAAGGGGTCGAAAATAATGTAACCGGAAACTCTGGCTGAAAACTTCCCAAACCTAAGGAAGGAAACATATATCCAGATACAGGAAGTACAGAGGGTCCCAAAGAAAACGAAACCAAACAGAACTGTTCTAAGACATATAATTATGATGGCAAAAGTGAAAGAGAGGTTTCTGAATGCAGCAACCCCATAAAGCTATCTGCTGATTTATCTACAGAAATGTTGCAGGCCAGAAGGGATGGCAAGATATATTCAAAGTCCTGAAAGGGAAAAATCTGCAACATTTGATACTCTACCTAGCAATATTATCATTTAGTTTAAGAGAAACAATGTCTCAGATAAGCAAAAACTAAAATAATAAAGGACTACTAAACCTATTCTAAAGAAATAATGAAAGGGCTTCTCTAAATAGAAGAATTATAGGAAAAAGAATAGGAAAGACAAATACATTAAATATTTGCAGATCACTTAAAAAGTATGTAGATTTAAAATAATTAAAAATTTTTGTGAAAATTATAACAATACATAGCAAAAGGATAAACATGCAGATATAAAATAGGACATTAAAATCATAAAATGTGGGAGTAAGAATAAGTAGACTTTTGCTGGCCACTCCCACAACATGTGAAAGTTCCTGGGCCAGGGATTGAACTCACACTACAGCAGTGACAATGTGAGATCCTTAACCCACTGAGCCACCAGGACACTCCCCCGAAGTCGATTTTTTTTTCTTTTTAAGAATGTGTTTGACCTTATATGACTACTGGTAGTCATAGTATAACTATTTACTTGTTAGACATAGTATTACTATAAATATAACAAGTAGATTTAGTCATAGGTTAACATACTTGAAAATCAGGGTAACAACAAATCAAAAACATACATTAGATTCCCCAAATCAAAAGGAAGAATATTCAAGCATGACAAAAGAAAACTATCCAAACACACACAAAAAATAAGAAATACAGAATTAATTGGAAAACAAGGCCAAAATAGCAAGCAATACATATCTATCTATAAACATCATTTGGATCAAGACTGATCCAAGGAGCAGCCAAGATGGAAAAGTAGAAAGACCCTAAGCTTGCCTCCTCTGAGAAGCAATACGTATATCTATTTATAAACATCATTTGGATCAAAAGACTGATCCAAGGAGCAGCCAAGATGGAAAAGTAGAAAGACCCTAAGCTTGCCTCCTCTGAGAAGAGCAGCAGAATCACAGCTATCTGCAGAACAACCATTGATGAAAAAAACTTGAACCTTCTACAGAAGTCATAAAGAAGGCACCACAATGAGACAGGTTGGAGGGATAGACACAGATCACAATCAAATCCCATACTCCTCAAGTGGGCCACTCACAAACTGGAGAATAATTATATTGCAGAAGTTCTCCCACAAGAGTGAGAGTTCTGAGCCCCACATCAGTCTCCCCATCCTGGAGTCTGTCAATGGGAAATATGCCCCCAGAGCACTTGGCTTTGAAAGCAGCAGGGTTAATTACAGAAGCCCCACAAGACTTGGGGAAATTAAGACTTCACTCTTAAAGGGTGCATGTACTATATCAAGAACACTGGGGCCCAGGATAAAAGCAGTAATTTGATAGGAACCTGAGCCAGCCCTACCTGCTGGTCTTGAAAGGTCTCTGCGAGAGGTTGGGGATTGGCTGTGGTTCATCCTGCGAACATAGGCATTGATGGAAGATTATTGGAGAACATTCTGCTGTGTGAACAATCCTGACAGCATCTTGGATCATTAGTGCCAAAACCCAGTCCAACCTAATAGCCTGTACACTCCAGTGCTGGGATGCATCAAGCCAAACAACTGGTTTGGGACACTGCACCACCCATAAGCAGACAAGCTGCCTGTAGACTAAATAGCCCATAGCCACCTCTAGACAAGCCCCTAGACATGACCTTGGCCACCAGAGGGTTAAGACACAGCTCTAGTCTGTCGTCATCCACTAGGGGACAGAAACCAGAAACCTAGGATCCTACAACACAGGCAGATTCTACCCTGGGATTAGCTGGGCCCTGGCCCTACCAACTAGCAAGCCAATGTAACCTTCCAAACATCCCAGACTGTATACCCAACTATATCAGGAACTAACCGTCCCCCCTGCCAAGAAGAAAACCCAACAATCTGTAACAAGCTCTAGGATCCTGGGACCCTGCAGCCAGACTTCAGGAACCAGTTCTGCTTATCAGCAGTAGAGCACTAACCCCTCGATCTGGCTTCAACTGCCACTTGGTGTGCAGTAGTTCCAGTCTTCAGGATCCTGATTCCATCCTGCCTCCAGTGAGGCAGCCCTAGCCCCAGAGTCACCTAGAATTCTGCAACCAGCCACTTTGTGACTAGACCCCACTAAATGGCAATCACCAACAGTCACACAAGGCAGAGCATGGCAACCAACCAGACTAGGGGCCAGCTTGGCCTACCATATCACCCACATATTCAGCCGGCCATAACAGAAGGACTCACATGTCCCTCTTAGGGGGAACCCTTAGAGCATGTAGCTTAGTTGATGAGAAGGGAGTGCACTGCTAGGACAGGATGCATGGGCTGTCTCCTCAAGAGGGCCACTTCTCCAAGTTGAGAAATGTTAACTAACCTACCACGTACCTAAAAATACAAAAAGCAATTTAGACAAAATGAGGATACAGAGGGATATATTCCAGATGAAGAAACAAGGTAAAAAAAACATGAGAATTTAGTGGCTATAGGTAATCTACCTGAGAAAGTTTAATGATTATAAAGTTGCTCAAAGAACTTGGGAAGACAATGGAAGCACAGAGTGAGAAATTACTTTTTTTAAAAGTTTTAAAATATCAGAGATGATAAATACAATATCTGAAATGAAAAATACACTATAGGCAATCAGTAGTAGACTAAATGACTAAGAACTATGAATCAGTGAGCTGGACGACAGAAGAGTAGAAATCACTGCCAATGAAAACAACAACAACAAGAAAAGAATGAAAAGGAATGACAGTTTAAGAGATTTCTGAGACAACATCAAGCAGACTAATATTTGCATTATAGGAGTCCCAGAAGTAGAAGAGACAGATAAAGGGTCTGGTAAAGGCAAACATATCATCTAGACACAAAGCTAGGAGAAACGTCAAAAGAGAAAAGGACTAAAATCATCTGTATCCACAATAATCAGTTAAGTAATGTACAAAATAATCACATGTAAACTATATCCAAAAAAATGTGAGGGGAGAAGAGCACAAATGCAGGGTATTTAAAATGCATTTGAAATGAGAGAAATTTAAAACAATTGTGTATATATAGAGACTGCTATATAAAAACTTCATGGTAACTATAAACCAAAAATCTATTGTGTGTGTGTGTGTGTGGGTGACTGTGCAAGTATACACGTGTGTGTGTATGTGTGTATGTATATATATATATGTATTCCATATATGTATATGAAAAAGGCATCCAAACATAAAAATATAGTCATTAAATTACTAGAGAACAAAAAAAAAAAGAGGGGGAAAGACTGACAAAAGTAAACCCAAAATAATTTTTAAATGCTGATAGAAAGACACATATATATAATTACCTTAAATATAAATGGATTGATTTTCCAACTAAAAGAAATATACTGTCTTTATGGATAGTCTGAATAATTTAAAAAACAAAAAAATAGTAACAAAAACAAACCCCAATACTCATATATATGCTGCCTATAAGAGACTTACTTCAGATCTAGAGAAAAATACAATGCAGAAATGAGTGGGTTAAAAAAAGTATTCTTCAGAAATACAAATCCAAAGCAAGCTGGAGAAGCCATACTTACGTCAGATAAAATAGATGTTAAAGACACACTAGGATATTATATAATAATTAAGGAATCAATCTGAGAAGACTATATAGCAATTATAAATATATAGAGACGAAACATAGTATCACCTAAAATATAAGACAAATATCAATAGATATAGAAGAAGAAATTAAATTAAACACAATAATAGTAGGGGACTTTAACACCCTACTTACATCAATGGACAGATCATCCACCAGATAATCAATAGGGAAATAAAGGCCTTAAGTAACACATTGGGCCAAATGTACACGATTAACAGTTATAGAGCATTCCACTCCAAAAAAAACCCCAGAAGATACATTCTTTTCAAGTGCACATAAAACATTCTCCATGATAGGTCACATGGCTACGTTACAAAACAAAAAACTGGTAAATTTAATAAAAATGAAATCACATCAAGCACTTTTCCTAGCCACAGTGCTATGAGACTAGAAATCAAGTACAGGGGAAAAAAACTGCAAAATAACACAAAGATGTGGATGCTAAACAAGATTTTACTAAACAACCAATGGATCATTGAAGCAATCAGAGGAAATTTAAAAAGACTTAGCAACAAACAACAATGAAAACACAATGATCCCAGCCTATGCTTCACAGGCAAATGCTATCAAACATTTAGAGAATTAGTTAACCTTTATCCTTCTGAAACTCTTCCAAAAATTGCAAAGAAGGAACACTTCTATGTTCCGTCTATTAAGACACCATCACGCTAGTATCAAAACCGGACAAAGATCACAAAAAAAATTACAGGGCAATATCCTTGATGAACATAAAATCAAAATTCCTCAACAAAATGCTAGCAACCAATTCCAACAATACATTTAAAAAGTTCACACGCTGTGATCAAATGGAATTTATCCCAGGGATGCAAAGATTATTCAATATCTACAAATCAATCAATATGATACACCACATTCACAAACTGAAAATCATATGATGATCTCAATAAATGCAGAAAAATCTTTTGACATAAATTCAACATCCATTTAATAAAAAGCTTTCCAGAAAGTGGGCATAGAGAGCATGTGCCTCAACAAAGGCTATTGTGACAAATCCACAGCTAACATCATACTTTGTGGTGAAAAACAAAAGTATTTCTTTCTAATAACAGGAACAAGACAAGGATACTCACACCCATCACTTTTATTCACCATGGTTTTGGAAAACCTAGCCATAGCAATCAGAAGAAAAATAAATAAGGGGAATACAATTTGGAAATAAAGAATTAAGACTGTCACTGTTCACTGATGACATGATAGTATACATAAAAAATCCTAGATTTGCCACTAGAAAACTACTAGAGCTCATTAATGAATTTGGTAACATTGCAGGGTACAAAATAAATATACTGGATTCTGTGGCATATACACACTACCAACAAAATATCAGTAAGAGAAATTAAGCAAACAATCTCGTTTACCACTGCAGCAAAAAGATTAAAATACCTAGGAATAAGTCTAGGTAAATTTAGGTAATCTATGACAGGAGACCAGAACATAACTGTTGAGGAAAGACAATCTCTTCAACAAGTGGTGCTGGGAAAACGGGACAGCTGCATCTAAAAGAATTAAATTAGAGCATTGTCTAACGCCGCACACAAACTCAAAATCTATAAAAGACCTAAATATGAGACCAGGTAATATAAAACTTTTAGAGGTAAACTTAGAATACTCTGACATATATTTCAGCAATATCTTTTTGGATTTCTCTCTTACAGAAAGACAATGTAAACAAAAGGTAATGAAAACAAAAGCAAAAATAAATGAAAGGGATCTAATTAAAAGCCTCTGCACAGCAAAGGAAACCATAAAGAAAACAAAAAGCCTAGAGACAGAAAATATTTGCAAACAAAGCAGTCAACAAGGGGTTAATCTCCAAAACATACAAAGAGCTCCTGAACATCAAAAACAACCCAATCAAAAATAGGCAGAAGACCTAAATAAAGACATACAAATCACCAACAGGAACATGAAAAGATGCTTAACGTTGCTAATTATTATAAAAATTCAACTCAAAAGTATAATAAGGTATCATCTTATACCGGTCAGAAGAGCCAGCATCAAAACATCTACAAACAATAAGTTCTAGAGGGTGTGAATTAAAGGGAACCCTCCAACACTGTTGGTGGAAATGTAAATTCATATAGTCCCTACAGAGAATAGTCTGGAGGTTCCTTAAAAAATTAAAAATGGAATTACCATATGATACTGCAGTCCCACCCCTGGGTACATATCCAGAGAAAGCGATCATTTGAAAAGATTCATGCAACCCAGTGTTCATAGCAGCACTATTTACAGTAGATAAGAAATGGAAGTATCCATTGACATATGGATGGATGGATAAAGAGATTGGAAAAAAATATATATATACACATACATACACACATACACATACACACACACACAGGGAGAGAGAGAGAATATTACTCAGCCATAAAAAAGAGTAATTTAATGCCATATGCAGTAATATAAATGGACCAAATGATATATTAAGTGAGGTAGTCTGAGAAAGAAACATTCTGTGATGTTACTTACATGTGGAATCTAAAAAAAAATGATATAAATCAGCTTATTTATAAAGCAGGAGCAGAATCCCCGACTTAGAAAACAAATCTTTTTACCAAAGAGGAAAGCCTGAGAGTTTGGGATTAACAGATACACATTACTATTTATAAAATAGATAACTAACAACCTACTGTACAGCATAGGGAACTGTATTCAGCATCTCATAACAGAGTATAATGGATTAAAATCTGAAAATATTACATCTTAAATCACTACACTTCAATTAAAGTAGATTTACTTGAACATTCATGCTAAGGAAAAAATGAGAATTCTGAATTTTTTTGAAGCCAATCCTGAAAAAAGTACAATACGGCTTTAATTATCCAGTAAAAAAATACCTCTTTGATTGTTGGCTTGCATTTCTTCCCAATTCTGTATTCTGAGAGGAATGTGATGATATCTTCATGTTCTGGAAATAAAACCATACATCAATAAATGTTGAATATGCAATGTTATTATAATCTTGTATGGGTAATAATCTAGGTTAGAAGTTGATATATCCACAGGTATAGCTTTGTAATGATCTAATACTGAACTATGATAAGACATATCTCAATATTGCTTATACTATTTCTGCTGAATTTGATAGTAGAGATGATGACAGACAATTCAAAACTGAAGTACCAAAGGAGGCTTGATAGACATGTATGTTTATTTAAAGGCAGGAAGATGTATAATAGATACAGTAGAAAAATAATTTTTAAATGTATCAGTTGATTCATTTTGAAGCAGCTATCATTTCATTAACAGAAGATAGTACTCCTACATAGAAATGAGTTTCATTGATACATGTGGAAATGAACGGTATTTTTCTTAAAAAATCTGCTCTGGGAGGGGCATGATATATTTTCTTTGTCATGATGTTCCAAGCCTTGCATTTATTTTAGTTTGTCACACTGTGGGTTCTGCTAGACTTTTGACATATGGAACAACACTAATTTTTATGGCATTTTCCCCTCAGTTCCTGGCCCTGAAGTACAACTGGCAGAAAACCAAGAATCATGAACCAATTTGAAAAGAATTGATACTTCTTAATTTCTTCCAATAATAGTTCCATAAATTCTGAATGAAAGACCTGAATGTTATAATCTTTAAGGAATTTCTCTTCTGCCTTCTTCAACAGGTTTTTAGCTTTGGGAGGACAAGTCATGAGAAATTCCTTTTGCAGGCACAAAAAGAAACAGGAAAGCTGGGGAAAACCAGAAGAGAAATGTCTAAAGATTCAGGAGTTAGTTAAACACTGCCAAGAAGTTCTGCCCTGTTTATGCTTATGAGACCGTGAGTATGACTTAGAAAACTGAAATCTAAGAGCAGAATTGGGGAGCTGCCTATGTAGACAAGTGATGCTAAAGACAGACAAATTCAGTTACAAGTGCAGAGCTACGGTTAATTTCAAGAGGAGAGGTAGCTGAACACAGTAACCACAGAGGGTTAACCACAGAGGGTTAAATTTTACCATTGAACACAGTAACCAAGGAGTAGAGGCTTCTCATTAAAACCAAACAGCAAACAAGAAAAAAGGCCAAGAACAGAAAATTAAATTGGATTGTAGGAGCATTTTTCAAACTGAATTCAGAAACTAAGAGAGACAACATTACAGTGATGATACTATCTTTCAGTCCACCCCTCAAATACCTGGAGCCATTTATTTGGTACCAACAAGGAGACTTAAAACATTCCTAACTCTGATGCTTTTTTTAATTCTCTGTCTCTGAGACCTTTTTGTTTTTCTTTGCTGGTATCTTTTTCTTCTAAGCCAAGAAATAAAGTTTGTGTAGGGTGGGTTAGAGATCTATAGTTTTGGAAAGTTTCAATCTTTTTTTTTTTTAATAATCTTTTTAGGGCTGCACCTGCCGCATATGGAGGTTCCCAGGCTAGGGGCTGAATCCAAGCTGTAGTGGCTGACCTAGCCATAGCCACAGTGATGTCAGATTCGAGCCACGTCTGCAACCTACAAAACAGCTCACAGCAACACAGGATCCTTAACCGACTGAGCAAGGCCAGGGATTGAACCTACATCCTCATGAATGCAGTCAAGTTCCTTAACTGATGAGCCATGATGGGAACTCCATGCTTTCAACCTTAAATTTTGCTTCAGTTAAAATTATAGCAACTAGGTTATGGGGGTGGATTTTTCTTGCATTTGTTTTTAATCTTAAGCCTGAGACTTCTCTGATCTACTTGATCTCTTTTCCCCTCAATTATCAATAACAAACAAATCTCCTTTTTAAGGTAATTTTAGTTATATTATTAAATATAATCACGATTATGCTATTTACTAATATTGAAGCTCCACAGGAAAAGAAACTTTCGGTGAATATTACTTTCAGCATCTGCTCAGATCTGAAAAAAATTTATGTCAAATAGTAAAGCACCTGGACTGAGCATATATCTTCTATGTTTCCTCCTATGGCTTAGTAAAACCATGGAAATCTTTACCTGGGATTCAGTTCAAGCTGATACAATCAAACCAATAACCAATGATTCTTAAATGAGGACTGCTTTAAAATAAACACTTTGGCTCATTATCATGGAAGACTTATTCAAGGAAGAATGTAACCAATGCCATGGTTCTAAATATATTTATCTTTGTTACAGTCTTCTTGAGTTTTTAAAATACTAATTGAATAATACAGGAGATAAAAATTATTTTAACAGTCATTTTTTAAAAATAAGCTGGATTGACAAAGCTTGCCTTCATTTCATTACTTAGGACTTGAAATTAGGATTTGAAATCTGTGTATTATATGTTTAGCTCAAAAGACTGAAGCTTGTGGAATTACATGTTGAATTCACAAATGATAGATTTTTAAATTTTTTATCTCATGCATATATGATATTAAGTATTTCACACTTTATGCATTATTTGTGTGTGTCATTAAATCAAATGGATGTTATCTGAACTCTCTGCTTTTCAGCACCTTTTCTGTATGTCACCTGTGCCTACAGGACTAAGGGATGTCACAATCCCAAACAAAAGCAAGAAACTTTTTTTCCTTAGACACTAATGCTTTTAAAAATAAAATGTTGATATCATCCTAGTACCTAAATACCCTGGACAGTCATCATTTTACATTTCAGCATTCCTTACCATTCACATAAATGATAATGCTTACTTGTTTATCAGTACTGAAAAAAGGTGTTGACAGTAGGGGCACAAATTTTGTAATGGCAATGTTTTTACATTCATAAATATATTAACAGGATCTGCTAACACTCATTCGTTCTATTGTATTGATAATTTACAAGACATTGGAGCCATTCTAGCATATTGTCAATAGGGCCTATAGCAATTTTCTAGTAGATATTTATATGAATACTACCCATTCTGTTTTACCAGCAAGAATTATATAATTGATAAGTCCCTGCATTTTTAACTCACTGGAATACTTTTAATGCAAAGTGACTTTTGGCACAGATTTCCAATTCCTCTGAAACTTACTTTAAAAATAACCCCAAAGGGGACTTACACCCTGCCAAAAATGACTCAGAAAGAAATAGATCAACCGAACAGACCAATCACCAGAAATGAAATTTAGTATGTCATCAAAACACTCCCTACAAATAAAAGTCCAGGGCCAGATGGCTTCACAGGTGACTTCTACCAAACATACAAAGAGGAACTCATACCCATTCTCTTTAAACTTTTCTAAATGGTTGAAGAAGAAGGAACACTCCCAAAGACTTTCTATGATGCCACCATCACCTTAATTCCAAAACCAGACAAAGACACCACAAAAAAAGAGAACCATAGGCCAATATCTTTGGTGAATATAGATGCAAACATTCTCAACAAAGATTTAGCCAACCGAATCCAAGAACATATCAAAAAGATCATACACCATGACCAGGTGGGATTAATCCCAGGTGCACAAGGATGGTTCAACATATGCAAATCAATCAACGTCATACACATTAACAAAAGAAAAGTTAAAAACCACATGATCATCTCAATAGATGCAGAAAAAGCATTTGACAAAGTCCAACATCCATTCTTGATCAAAACTCTTACCAAAGTGGGAATACAGGGAACATTCCTTAACATAATAAAAGCCATTTATTATAAACCCACAGCAAATATAATACTCAGTGGAGAAAAGCTGAAAGCATTCCCACTAAAATCCGGAACAAGACAGGGATGCCCACTCTCACCACTATTATTCAACATAGTATTGGAGGTCCTAGCTACAGCAATCAGACAAACAAAAGAAATAAAAGGCATCCAAATAGGAAGAGAAGAGGTAAAACTGTCACTTTATGCAGATGAGATGATACTTTATATAGAAAACTCAGTCCCAAAATTACTTGAACTCATAGATAAATTCAGCCAAGTACCAGGATATAAGGTTAACCTTCAGAAATCAATAGCATTTCCGTATACTAACAATGAAATATTAGAAAAAGAATACCAAAATATTTTACCTTTTAAAATAGCACCCCAAAAAATCAAATACTTGGGAATAAACTTGACCAAGGAGGTGAAAGACCTATATGCAGAAAACTACAAAACATTAATTAAGGAGATCAAAAAAGATACAAAGAAATGGAAAGATGCTCATGGGCCGGAAAAATAAATATTGTAAAAATGGCTATACTACGCAAAGCAATCTACAGATTCAATGCAATCCCTATCAAACTACCCAAGATATTCTTCACAGAACTAGAACAAACAATCCAAAATTTTATATGGAACAACAAGAGACCAAGAATCACCAAAGCAATTCTAAAGAACAAAAACCAAGCAGGAGGCATAACTCTCCCAGACTTCAGGCAATATCATAGTGCCACAGAAATCAAGACCGTGTGGTACTGGTACCAAAACAGACATACAGACCAATGGAACAGAATAGAGAACCCAGAAATAAACCCAGATGCCTACAGTCAACTGATTTTTGACAAAGGAGGCAAGAACATAAAATAAGAAAGACAGTCTGTTCAGTAAGCATTGCTGGGAAACCTGGACAGCTGAATGCAAATCAATGAAACTAGAACACACTCTCACACCACGCACAAAGATAAACTCTAAATGGCTTAATGACTTAAATATAAGACAAGACACCATTAAACTCCTGGATTGGTAAAACATTCTCTGACATCAACCTTACAAATATTTTCTCAGGTCAGTCTCCCAAAGCAACAGAAATAAAAGCAAAGATCATCCAGTGGGACCTAATCAAGCTGACAAGCTTTTGCACAGCAAAGGAAACCAAAAAGAAAACTAAAAAGACAACATACAGAATGGGAGAAAATAGTGTCAAATGATGCAACTGACAAGGGCCTAGTCTCAAAATATATATGAACAACTTATGCAGCTCAACAGCAAAAAAAACAACAACCCCATTGAAAAATGGGCAAAGGACCTAAATAGACAGTTCTCCAAAGAAGAGATGCAGATGGCCAACAAGCACATGAAAAAATGCTCAACATCACTGATGATTAGAGAAATGCAAATCAAAACTACCATGAGATACCACCTCACACCAGTCAGAAAGGCCATCATTAACAAGTCCACGAACAATAATTGCTGGAGGGGATGTGGAGAAAAGGGAACTTTCCTGCACTGTTGGTGGGAATGTAAGCTGGTACAACCACTATGGAAAACAGTATGGAGGTACCTTAGAAAACCGTACATAGAACTACCATATGACCCAGCAATCCCACTCTTGAGCATATACCCGGACAAAACTTTCCTTGAAAAAGACACCTGCACACGCATGTTCATTGCAGCACTATTCACAATAGCCAAGACATGGAAAAAACCCAAATGTCCATCGACAGATGACTGGATTAGGAAGATGTGGTACATATACACAATGGAATACTACTCAGCCGTAAGAAAGAATAAAATAGTGTCATTTGCAGCAACATGGATGAAATTAGCGACCCTCATACTGAGTGAAGTAAGTCAGAAAGAGAAAGACAGATACCATATGATATCACTAATAACTGGAATCTAACATACTGCACAAATGAACATTTATGCAGAAAAGAAAATCAAGGACTTGGAGAACAGACTTGTGGTTGCCAAAAGGGTGGGGGAGGGAATGGGATGGTAGGGGTTCTGGGGTTAATAGCTGTAGATTGTTGCCTCGGGGCTGGAAAAGTAAGGAGATTCTACTGTATAGCACTGGGAACTATGTCTAACCACTTGTGATGTGTAACCCTGTCACCACACTGTACAGCTGGGTATAATGTAAAAAATAAAAATAAAAAATAACCCTAAAGGATAAATGATTTCTTATAGAATTACTAACCAGGGTCTTTCCAGTTGTAGAGAGAGATCTTTTCGAGATGAATAAAATATAGTCCTACAGAGAGATAATGAAGCAAATGAAATTGAAATAGAAGATTGCCTTAAAGAAATAATAATTTATTATGATGATCATATGGTGAGCACCCTGTATCTGTGGAACCTGGAGATTCAGAGGACCCACTGTACTAGCCATCTTAGGTAAGGGATTGGAGCATCCATGGATTTTGTTATCTACTGGGGTCTCTGGAACCAATCCTTCGTGCATACCAAAAGGTGACTATATTAGGTCATAGGAACACATAGAAACAAGTATCTGTTCTAATATTTTTCTAGATATTTATTTTTATTTCACTGATTTTCACGGAAAGAATATTTTATCTGACAAATTTTGTGTCATGTTTTTAATGTGCAATTATATTACTTTCTAATTTAAAACACTTTCATAGGAGTTACCTTGCAGAGCAATGGGTTAAGGATCTGGTATTGTCGTTGCAGCAGTGTGGGTCACTGCAGAGGCCCAGGTCGCTGCTGTGGTGGGTTCAATCCCTAACCCAGGAACTTCTACACACCATGGGTATAGCCAAATAAATAAACCACTTTCACATATTCCTTCTCATTACATCCTCTATTCTGGACTGCACTAACATCCTAAAATAATATATAAGACCATAGTATGAACCACATTATTTTAATTAATGAACTACTAAAAAAAAAGACATTTTAAAAACTCAAAATAGGTGTTCCCATTGTGGTTCAACAGTAACAAACCCAACTGGTATCCACAAGGATAGAGTTTCTGTCCTTGGGCTCATTCAGTGGGTTAAGGATCCAGTGTTGCCCTGGATCTGTTGCAGCTCAGGTCTGGTCGCAGTTGCCTCAGATTCTGGGTTGCTGTGGCTGTGGCTGTGGCTGTGGCTGACGTCTGCAGCTCTGATTCAATCCCTAGCCTGGGAAATTCCATATATTGCAGGTGCAGCCCTAAAAAGCAAATAAAAAAAGGGAAAAAAATCAAAAACAAAACGTCAAAAAGAGTAGTGCCATGTGGATCTAAAATTATATTTATTACATGTACAATATTTTGAAATTGTCCTTTTAATTATTTACTACATTTTACATTAGCCAAGTCAATAATTCTGTTGTTCTTTATTCTAATGTTTTGCTGCTCATTTTTCAATAACACACAAACTTTAGCAGCACCTTTCCAATTTATGCTTTCTTCCTCCCTAAATTTTCAATAATTTTGTTCAACAACTAAAAGCCTTTCTTTTGTTTTCCATAGATGTCTCCTTCTTACTGTATTTTGTACTTTCATTTTCTCATTTACTTTTGTTTCTTGAAAAAAGGATGGTGATCTAATCATGAATTCTCTCAAATTACTTGCTTCTTGTTTATAAATATTCTTATACTCCTTTTTAATTCAACTTATGCAATAGCAGATAATTTTTAATGATTATGTTCCTTTTTTTAAAATAGAGGATTATTTGTTAACAAATGTAGAATGCAGCAAATATGGTATGTAGGTAGATGATATTATAGGCAAAAACCAAGGCATTCTACCATCTAATTTCTAAGAGTTTCATTTCACATTATATAACTTCCTGAAATCATTTGAGAATATCCTTGTGCTTTTATCTGGAGATTGATCCCTACTCAAGTACGTGTAAAAGACCATGAAATCAGAAATTCCCATAAATTTAATTAATTAAATATAGTTACTGTGTAGTAATAATATAAGATTTATTTTTGAATTATTTAACTCAAAGGGATATTAGAAAACATAGGGCTTACTGACATTATTAAATGTTAAATTAATTTACTATGTTAGAAAGTTAGAAAATTTACTTATTAATGATAACAAATATATTAAGAAATAATCGACTGAAAGATTAGTTGAAGTTGTAAATTATCACATCTATTGTAATCAATTTCAATAGAGGACATATTATAGTATATTAAAAAAACATTCTGCAAATTGAAGTTATTTATGACCACAAATAAGGAAAGCTTTACTCATCCTCTGAGCAAATGGAATAGGTAGAAGTTACTATTGACTCTGCTGGAATGATTGTTATACCTAGATATTAATGCATGTTATGCATGTTGTACATAGGATATATACTGCCTTAAAATGAATAGTTTCTATAAAACCAAATGAAGTCAATTTGTGATAAACTTATTTTCCTCTATGAGCTTAAACTGTTCACAAACAAAAATAATAGATTAATTAATAGTCACTTTCAGTTTGGTCTCATTCAGTATATGACAGTTGGCTATGATGTGCCAAGAAAGTGGATGCCAATAAAGTGGATGTTCACTTCACATTCTACTGACATATTAATATGGAGATTTACAAGGATAAATTGACTTGATATAACCAAGATGTATCTCTTTAATAAAAAATGAATATATGTGTTTCATAGAAGTTTTCTTAAATAGCTTCTGATAACTGTCTTTCCTGATCATATTTGTTTTGTAAAGCACATTAAAAAATACAGCACTAATTTAAAGAAAAATGCTTTTGAATATTTGATTATTCATTATTCTACTAAACTCATATATATTTGATTTCAACCATTTTAGTATTATTGACATAGTTGTGTTTGTTTTTAAAATGTTTACATTGGTTATTCTTTTTATATAATTATAGAATGTATAATGCAATAGATGATATATATATAATATGGTTCTGTATTATATATTAATATATGTATTATGGTATATATATTTAATATAACATGGATCAATACTAAAGTTAACATATATTAAAAATTAAAAATAAAGCATATAAGTAGAAAAACAAATGTGAATGTTATTGTGAAACTAGGTTCGATCATTTCTGAAAACACAAACTAAGGTTACACTCGTACCAAGCAAGCTGAGACAATATCTAGGATCTTTTTATTTCTAGTCCAAATTTTGTCCCATTAAATTATACTGTTGCTTCCACTGTAATTGAGAGTGGAGATGGCTGATGGACTTGTTTTTCATGAAACTGCATATTAGAATAAAATTCCAAAACTTAATGTTTTGGCTATTTTCACAGATTTTTCCATCTTAGTTTTTTTCCATAATTTTTTAAAAAGACATCTTGCATTTTTAGTAATTTTTGTGATACCCATCTAGTGGGCAGCAAATTGGACTCTTTCCTATAAAACAGAGATATTTGTGAATATGTATACATTTATGTTCATATGTGTATAAATATTGTCCACCTACATCCTCTTATATATGTTTTATATAAGGTGGTTTGCCAATACCTGTTATAAATAGTAATGGGTAAAATGAGGATTAAGAAGAATAGCTGTGATCTGCTAAAGTTTCAAAAAAAGTTGCCTCATATTTAGGGTGAAGGTATATTTTAACCTTTAGTTATTTCCAGAGTTTAAACTTCACATATTTATTATAACTCACTGTTAATTTAGATCAAACTTTAAAAAGTAAATTTAATACATTTTATGTACCATCTATGAATGAGCATTTTGCTGGGTGTTTGTCTTAGAGGCAAATAGTACATGGACCTACACTTGAGGTCCTGATTTTGTGCTGAAGAAGATAAATATATGTAGTTATAATAATTCAGAAAAAGTATTAGAATAAAAGTTTGCACCATGTGCTTATGTAAGAACTGTAAAAAAATTATCTTAGTGAGCACTCAATATAGGAAATTCTAAGGGAATTTCAAGTTTGAAAAAAAAGCCCAGAAAAATCCAGAAAGCTCAACTATCCAGAAGATCATGTATAATTATAGAAAGTGGAAACGTACTCAAATATGATACATCTTTAATTTTTTTTTTTGGTCTTTTTGCCTTACCAAGTGCCGCACCCGCGGCATATGGAGGTTTCCAGGCTAGGGGTCTAACAGGAGCTGTAGCTGCCGGCCTTCTCCACAGCCACATTGATGCGGGATCGGAGCCGCGTCTGCAACCTAAACCACAGCTCACGGCAACGCCGGATCCTTAACGCACTGAGCAAGGCCAGGGATCAAACCCGCAACCTCATGGTTCCTAGTCGGATTCGTTAACCCCTGAGCCACGATGGGAGTTCTGTTATGTTTTGAAATAGTTAAAAGCTTCTTTATTGGTTAAGGAAAACTGTCACTGTATCATGAGGTTTATAAATTATGGAGTGGTAAAATATATGAAGACAGGAGCACAGAATGGAAGGATAAATGGAATTAGACTATGATAAAGGCAGTAGAATTTTTATAAAGTAATGTAGTATCATTTAAGTATACTATACTGTTATAAGTTAATGATGATCATTTAAGTATAACTTATACTGTTATAAGTTAATGATGCCATACTTAAAGCGTATTTAGGGAGGTCCCATTTTGGGTCAGCAGGTTATGAAGCCAACTAATATCCAAGAGGATGCAGGTTCAGTTCCTGGCCACAATCAGTGGGTTAAGGATCTGCTGTTGCCATGAGCTGTGGTGTAGATTACAAATGTGACTCAGAACCTATGTTGCTGTGGCTGTTGTGTAGGCCGGCAGCTGCAGCTCTGAATTGTCCCCTAGCCTGGGAACTTCCATTGGCACAGTTACAGCCCTAAAAAAGCAAACAAATTAATAAAAGCACAGCTAAATCTCTAGTATAACTACTAGAAATTAACATGAGATATAGCTAAGGAAATTAATCATAAGATTGAATGGAATACTAATAAATGTGCTTGAGTAACCCAATTTAAGACAGGATAACAGAAAAAAACAAACAGAAAACGATAAAATAATCTAAAATGAGTCATTTCACTTCAGTACTCATGCTAAGTATGACTAAGTCCTTCAATTAAAAAAACATGGTCAGGCACCATAATAAAGTATAACCTAGTAAAATTCTAACTAAAGAAATTTCTTTAAATGTGATGACAGTGACAGGTTGGAAGTTAAGTGATGAAAATAAGCATATGCAGATACTATGCATGAAAAACTAATAAAAAGGAAATTTCAAGAGAAGTAATATCCCCAAAGATAATGATAGTTAATATTAACTATTACCGTTCACTAAGAAAACAAAAGTATCCTAACTATATACAGATATAATTTAAAAACTTAAAATTTAGGAATTAAAAATTGATAGAACTAAAGAGAAAACTAGATAAATCCATAAAACTGACCTATAAGGCTTAGTCTTACTAGTGAAGATAAGTACAATAAACTTAGTGACACATTTTCTTCGTCTTTAGTGAAAATCAGTATAATTCATTTTATACTTTATTACAGTTATGATGAATATATGCTTCTAAATTTTCATTTCCTTTTCATCATTTGAGTTTATAATAACTTTAAATAGTTGATAATATTGTGCTTTATGAAAACATTATCATTTCCTATATTGGGTGGCATAGTTTTGATATTTGTCAAACTAGCACACAGGCAGGCTTCTTTTTGTTTTTTTAGCATTTTAGCATTTTGTTGTACCATATAATTATCACTAAAAATTGCAAGAAGTAGAGTTACTATTTATAAGTTACTAACCTGAAGGATTTTTTATTAAATTGAATGAGTTGTTTAGTCCCTCCTGAAAAAATAAAATTTATAAAACTTTAGCCTAGATTTAGATAATATTGCTATAATCTATTTTAATCTGTATTACAATCTATATTCTGTATTTAATCGGTATTACAATCTATTTTAATGCTGTTACTTTTTATTGCACAACCACCTCCTCCCATAGTCTACTATTTGTCACTAATTATACAGGCAGTATTTGCTTGGATTAACTTTAATTATTATTATTCATTCTATTATTTTATCATGCTTTCTTGAATTCTAGACTGCCTTTCTAGAAATATTTTCTTTTTTTTTGGTCTTTTTGCCTTTCCTAGGGCCGCACTCAGGGCATATGGAGATTCCCAGGCTAGAGGTCTAATCGGAGATGTAGCCACCGGCCTATGCCACAGCCATAGCAATGTGGGATCCGAGCCGCGTCTGCGACCTACACCGCAGCTCAGAGCAATGCCGGATCCTTAGCTCACTGATCAAGGCCAGGGATCGAACCTGCAACCTCATGGTTCCTAGTCGGATTCGTTAACCACTGAGCCACAACGGGAACTCTTTTTAGTTTTCTTAAATTTTCAACTAATGTTCTTCCTTAGTTTTAAATTTCCTGTTGTTGTTCTTATTGTTTTAATTTGTGAATTTTTAAATTTTTAGGTGTGTTAGGTACACAATTCTAACTGTTTTTTGTTTTGATTTTTCCCCAGATTATGTCACTTGACCTGTGTTTCTTTTCTCTCTGCCTTTGAGGTCCATGCAGCTTTAGTTAGATTTATTTATTTTATTCCACTTGAGATTTTTTTTTTTAGACTATGGCTTCACACTTTGAGTTTTAGATAATTATTAAATATTGCATGTTTTATTTTTTGAGAAAAAAACGAGACATGCTTTTAAATACTACTCTTTTTTATCTGT
>PVHT020004943.1:8591318-8644164 GCA_004024745.2 Catagonus wagneri | reverse complement strand
ATCAAAACCCTATGGTACTGGCACAAAGACAGAAATATAGATCAGTGGAACAGGATAGAAAGCCCAGAATTAAATCCAACTAATCTATGACAAAGGAGGCAAGAATATACATTGGACAAAAGACAGCCTCTTCAATAAGTGGTGCTGGGAAAACTGGACAGCTACATGTAAAACAATGAAACTAGAACACTTCCTAACATCATGAACAAAAATAAACTCAAAATGGATTAAAGATCTGGATATAAGACCAGAAACTATAAAACTCTGAGAGGAAAACATAGGCCAAACACTCTCTGACATAAATGATAGCAACATCTTCTCAGATCCATGTGTCAGAGTAAGGACAATAAAAAGAGAAATAAACAAATGGGACTTAATTAAACTTCAGTGTTTCTGCACAGCTAAGGAAACCCTAAACAAAACGAAAAGACAACCCACAGAATGGGAGAAAATTTTTGCAAATGATTCAACTGATGAGGGATTAATCTCCAAAATTTACAAACAGCTCCTACAGGTCAACACCAAAGAAACAAACAACCCCATCCAAAAATGGGCAGAGGATCTAGGCAGCCAGTTCTCCAAAGAAGACATGCAGATGGAAAATAAACACATGAAAAGATGTTCAACATCACTCCTCATTAGAGAAATGCAAATCAAAACCACTATGAGGTACCACCTTACACCAGCCAGAATGGCCATCATCAAAAAGACTACAAACAATAAGTGCTGGAGAGGGTTTGGAGAAAAAGGATCCCTATTACACTGTTGGTGGGAATGCAAATTGGTGCAGCCACTGTGGAAAACAGTATGGAGATTCCGCCAAAAACTCAAAATAGAATTACCATTTGATTCAGCAATCCCACTCCTGGGCATCTATCCAGCAGACACCATGACCCGAGAAGACACCTGTACTCCAGTGTTCATTGCAGCACTCTATGCAATAGCCAGGTCATGGAAACAACCTAAATGCCCATCCACAGAAGAGTGGATAGGGAAGATACGGTACATACACACAATGGAATGTTACTCAACCATTAAAAGGAACGAATTACCAACATTTATAGCAACATGGATGGAATTAGAAACTATCATGCAAAGTGAAACCAGTCAGACAATTAGACAGCAACACCCAATGATACTGCTTACATGTAGAAACTAAAAAGACACAATGAACCTTCTTACAGAACAGACAATGACTCACAGACTTTGGAAAACCTTGGTTTTTCAAATAAGACAATCTGGGGGGGTGGGGGGATGCACTGGGGGTTTGGGATACAAAATCTGTAAAATTTACTTGTGATGATTTATGCACACCTATAATTGAAATAAAATCCATTAAGAGAAAAAAAAATTATATACAGCTCTCCCATAAGATTCCAGGGAAAATTTTCTTAATTGAAATTCAAATTTGTTCAGTTTCCATAAAGAATTGCTTATGAAAAGGAAATTCCATATTATTTAACACTTAGTTATAAAGATCCACTATGAAAACTGAAATATATTATTTTGCTGTGAGTTATCTTTAGCAATCATTTTCTTCCTAGTCATACACACACGCACACATAATTTTTTTTAGAGAAATGTCAGTTTCTTGTGGGATTCTTCTTCTAAGTACTAAGTGAAAAGTGGCATATGGAACCACACTGCTGTAGCCACAGTTAGGCAAAAAATTGCTTTTTGTAAATTAGGATTACAGCTCAGACAGCCTGGTTGAGCTTGAACTAGAAATTGATATAAAACTTGAGCTATAAAAGTCACACTGGGTTATTGCAAAATCAGTAACAGCAAAGTGACTTGCATAGAATAGAAGTTATACAAGCATATGAATCAAGTAGAAATTAGGGGTGTTGAGGGGAGATATAAGAGTAACATTTTAATCATTATATTTTGCAATCCTTTAAAGCTATTACTGATTTCTCTTTCCTCTTCTTTATTAGGCTTCTGTTCAGCACACTATCTATCATCTATCTATCATCTATCCATCATCTAATTATATGTATCCTAGTTTTTATATCCTTCTAATTTATGCTCTCTTTATAAAAACTTTAAGAACACATAGACAATATTTTTGTTGTTTTCACTGTAGTTGAACTAATGGTCTCAAATATGTTTCTCTTATGGTCAATAATCTTGAGTATTAGAGAAATGCAAGTTGAACTACAGTGAGGTTTCACCATATACCAGTCAGAATGGCCAGGATCAAAAAGTCTACAAACAATAAATGCTGGAGAGGGTGTGGAGAAAAGGGAACCTTTATACACCGTTGGTGGGAATGTAAATTGGTGTACCCACTATGGAGGACAATATGGCTGTTCCTTAAAAAACTAACTATAGAACTACCATATGATCTAGTAATCCCACTCCAGGTCATACGTCTGGAGAAATCCATAATTAGAAAAGATACATGCACCCTAATGTTGATAGCAGCACTATTTACAATAAGCAAGACATGGAAGCAACGTAAATATTCACTGATGAAGAATGGATAAAGGAGATGTGGTACATATATAACATGGAATGTCATTCAGCCATATAAAGAATGAAATAATGCCATTTGCAGCAACATGGATAGACCTAGAGATTATCACACTGAGTGCAGTAAGTCAGAGCCATGATATTATTTATATGTGGAATCTAATAAAAACGATACAAAAGAACTTCTTTAAACAACGGAAACAACTTCACAGATTTCAAAACCAATCTTATGGTTACCATAGGTGAAACCACTGGGGGGAGGGAAGAATTGGGATGGTGGGAATAACATATCCACACTACTGAATAAAATAGATGATTAACGAGAACCTACTGGAGAGCACAGGAAAGTCTGCTCAGTAATCTGTAATAACATATGGAAAAAGAATGGATATATTTATATTATGACTGATTCACTTTGCTGTACACCTGAAACTAATACAACATTGTCAATCAACTATACTCCAATAAATTTTAAAACAAAAAGAAAAACAACTGTATGGGTACCACCATATACCAGGAATTGATATAAAAACTGGAAATAAAATGGCTAAAAAGACATTCTCTGCCTTTCTTAGTTTGGATTCCCCCAGACCAGTAGTACAGCTGAACACGACGACTGAGATATAGTTTTTTTTCAAGTTGATTCCAAAGAGAGAGTAAGAAGTGTGCAGACTAATACAGCTAATAAAGAAAAGCAATAGTGCCCTGCTGAAATATTGAAACATTTACTCTAAGCAGTTGGGGCTAAAGATTTTACAGATTTTAAAGATCTATACAGAATCACTTCCAAAGTTGTCTTTCTAAAAGACACTGCATTCATCCACCATCTACTTTTGCCCGTTGATTGAAGGTTTACCCCACTACTGTCCCCAGTCATGTCATTTTCCCCCACAGATTCTAGGCTTCTCTTGGATATTAAATAAATTGGTACCCTGTGGTTTTTGTAAGTGGTGCTGAGGAAAAAATTAGAGAAGTCCACAGCATTCATTTTGGTTTGGAAGAAAATGACATTATAAGACTAACTGCAGTTGCCATGATTTTAGAATCATGGTTAAGCTGAAAGGATGTGATAGGGCAAAAGGGTGTGCCACAGTCCATACTTTTATCAACAAGTCTCAGTCATATGGCCTTTAAGATGCAAGAATCTCTCAAAGACAAACTTAAACATAGTGCTTATTGGCCTAAATTACAATCCCAGTTATTGCAATCTGTCTCAAAGCCCTAATTGATACTTATCATCCCTTTATTGGACTTTGATTGATTTCATCAGTACTTCAGCTACACTAAGGCATACTGTCAAAGTTCTTAGATACTTTGTCCATGCCAGGCAAAGAAGAGCAAAGAAATCTTGATAAATTCACTGAATTTTTAACTACTTATCCTGGTCCTTTTATATCTCTGAAGTGCTAGCTTCACACATTCAATTAACCCTTTCAGCAGAATAATTCCATTCTTGGTCTGCTGGTCCATAGTGCCAGGTAGTTGTTAATGAGTTCATAGCTTCAAGTTCCTGAAACTTACAGTGTCCTTACTGGTGACCCTAAAAAATGCAGTCTCTCTCAGGAATTTTAATCCAGTAAGACTGATAATTCGGCTGGTGAGAAGCATAAATAACTATGCCACTGAGAAAGAGTGATGAGGATAATCCTATTTCATCCCATTTTCCCCAAAATCTGTGCATTCTAGCATTAGAAACACATCATGTATTTGTTGTTTGTTCCATGTATAAACTGCGTTCTGAGGACTGCACTCCAATCTCACAGAGTGTGTCATACCTACATTGAAACTTTGAATCTTTAAAGGCTATTTCAATATTTTATAAGAATGGCTGCTTCAGAATGAGGATGTACATAATTATTAGATCCTGTGGTCTTGCAGTTTTGCACCTCCATCATGAGATGTCTCTCTTGGTTGGTGATTTTATTATATAGTATTCCATAAATGTAAGTCAGGAATTCTCTAAGCCAGGGATTTTGGCAAAGAAACTGTAGGCAGAGAACTGTATCTAGAACAATATGTCAATTCTAATAAAGATAAATCAGGATTGAAGGAGAAGAGATGTAATTAACTTTCCACTAAATAACAGGCTGGTCTTTTCACAAGATGTTATCAAATGAGGGAATTGGCATCATTCATTGCTATTGACACCATGAACATTCAACAGCAGCAGTGGTTAAATCAGAGCAGCCATTCTGATGAACACTTAACATGGCCTCTATCCTAGCTACAGTGTTACCCCATTTGCAGACCCTTGCAAAAATCAGCATATTTAAGAATAGAGGTTAACAGCAGGCTACTGAGAAATAAATCTCATCTACCTGGTTGTTGAGTGTGTCTTCTGAAGTAAATGTGCTCTGGTGGAATTTGATAGTGAGGAAAAAGTTCCACAGATAACTTTAGTCAACTGCTTAAGTCAATTCACTTATTTTACACCCAGAACCCTTAGGGTGTAGGCTTCTAGTTATGTGCCTTTTAGATGCCTGTTCATCAGCCAAGCTCTTTCTTACTGCCTTTGAATGTATGTATTTTCCTATCTCAGGCTAGTTGCTCCTCCATACAAAGTGGAAGTACTTCTTGCACTGCTTGCATGTATCTCTGTCCATTTGAATGATTTCTACTCATTTCTGTCCATTAGGAAAACCACTGAGTGAGGCCCTAATGTGATAATATTTCATTTTTTGCAAATACCTACATTTTGAGCAAATTTATATCTCTAAGCAGAGACTGTTTTTTCCCTTTTTGCTAAATGGTCACATGAAAACATCCACTGAGAAAATGGCACTGAGTCGAAGGAGAGGCATTGGCTCAACCCAGGTAAGTAAATGGCTGTTTGGGTCCACCTGTTTGTGTAATTTACTTGTGCTATCTGGATTTGGTTGGGACCAATGCCAAATATGTGCTTACCACTGCACAGTGGTATTTGTTTTGTGTCCATTAAACCTTAGGATATATTGATTCTGAAAATACTCACCTTAAGAAAACCAGTGTCCTCAAGTTAGATGCTTCATTTTTAATGGGTCCAAGAAGCAAACCAGGATCTGCTATTTAAATAGTAAATGTTAACAGAAGATGTATTCTGTTTCCAAAACCCTCAGAGGCAGATTTGTGACTTCTCTCAAGGCTTGCTGGGGACTTCACAAAGAACTAGCTGTTGTGGATTCCTCCAGCAACACTGAATCTTCTAGGTCATACACCTGAGCAGGAGCAGTAGCGAATCTTATATCCCAACCTAGAACAGTTGTAAAACTATTTTCTTCTGGGGCTCCCTCAATCCTGCACCCTTCTAAGTTACCCAGGAAGGGAGGGGAGGAGAATTCTCTATGCCTAATTATAGACATTTTAATTTGACCCCAAAACTAGTGTATTAATTCTCTCTTCTACTGTGCAATAATTTTAATTGATTTTTCCATTTTAGATTATGTTTGCTGACCCTAATAAAAGGAGAAATTTCAGTATTCAGCTGGTGAGAAATGAGAAAACCTTTATTCTTATCCGAAAGTCTAATTTTTCCAGCAGCCTCAAGGGAATCTTTCCTCTTAACAATCTAGCTTAAAGTGTATATTGGACATAGGAATATATTAATGATGAATTGTCCTTTCCATTCAACTGAATGTTTTATAATATTTATATACGATGCTATAATTTCTGGCCCCTCCTCTCAGCTAACTCTATCCTAGAATACTCTTGCTCTAAAGAATTTTCTTTTCACAAATTAATTCCCTCCCAAATTAATATTCTTAGTATTCACCATTATTACCAACAACTTCTAATTGTTTTGCCTTCTAATTATGCATGTGAATATTTATTTATTTATGATCTCATTTTCTCAAATAAAAAAGTAACAAGGGCCAAAATAACACAACTTGCATCTTTTAGTATTTAATGTAATTCTCTGCTCGAATCAATAAATGGTGGGTCAAATATCAAATAGCCACAATTAAAGATTAGAACAATTTGTTTTTTCTAAAAGTATTATTTCATATTTATTCTAAATGATATGCATATAAGTTATTTTCCCTTTTTGACAGGTATTTTTTTACTTTATATTTTCCCTCTTTTTTTAAACTTTTTCCCCCTTGGGTTCTTTATTAACTTACCTTACCTTTTATCCACTGCCCCCACTGCCTTTAATTTATTGTGCTTTTCTGTGCTCAATGACATCTTAATTAATAGGCCTTACATGTTTAAAGAAATTCACCCAAAATGAATGATGAGATTCATTTAAGTTACCTAGCATTACTAGTACCAGTTTTGCCAAGCAATTACAGTTTCCCACCTTATTCCTTTAGGTCAGGTTATTGCACAAGTTTCTAATTTAGATTTTAAAATTATGCATATTTTTCCTCTGTGTTCTCTACTCTGTGGAATCTCTCTAATACAAAGATTTATTTTTACTTTATATGAAACATTCTTCACATCATTGTTTTCCCTCATGCAGTGAGGAAACATGATTTGCTAGTATGTGCTTTCAAAGCTAATTGTTAATTTTTAGTAATTTCCAGTTACTATTTTTCTCAGCTTTCTGCCTCTTACTTCATCAATAACATTGTTTTGGTCCTTATTTTAATAAATGTTGAGCAGCAGCCTAGCACAGTGCAGTAGTTTCTAGAGTATAATGAATATAACATAAAGTATTAGAATATCTCATGATTATTTTATCTGAAACTATATAATTGAATATTCGTTATCTGTAACGAATGATGTATCAGTTTGACTAGGCCACATGGTGCCCAGACATTTGGCCAAACATTATTTTGAGTTGTGTTTATGAGGGTATTTCTGGTTGAAAATATCTGAATCAGAAGACTGAAGAGAGCAGATTGCCTTCCCTAATGTGGGTGGACCTCATGTAATCAATAGAAAACCTGAATAAAGCAAAACAAAATGCTAAGTAAGAGGAAAATCCTCCTGCTTGGACTTGGGCTTTTATGGACTTCAGACTTAAACTGAACCATCTCTCTTCATGGGTCACAGGCACACAGACACACACATCTTATCGGTTCTATTTCCTAGGAAAGCTATCACTAACACAGATTTTAGTACCTAAGATGGTTCCGGAAGAATATAATTTCAAAGATGAGTTTTCTGAATTGGCTCTGGGGTTTTTGGAATTAGTTTTCTAATCCGATTAGATTTAAAGATGCCTAATGTTTCTGTTTCCAGCACTAAGGAGAAAGCTGACAGTTTCTGGCATGATCTGGAGAGAGAAATACCTTGTGTTAAAAAAAACTGGGTTTGCCTCTTGATAGGTATCAAGCCAAAAAATGCAACTAAGCTAAAGCTCTGGAGAAGGAAAGATTTATTACTGGAAGGAAGTAAGGAGAACACTGAAATGAAGCACAGCCCTGTGGGGATCCTGACCATGGAGGACTTTCTACATGCCCAGATTCCTGTTTTCGGGAATAGATATCAGCCTCCATGACCTTTGCCAAGTTTCAAAGGGCAAGTTCAAAGAGTTGCTCATCAGTGAAGTCAGGGAACATAGAGACAGGAGGAATAGCCAAGAAACATTGGTGTAGCCCTGGGGTGTGGTCCTGGTTCCACCTCAAGGGACACACATAACAATATCTTTGAGCTCTTCTGCAGAATGAAAACCCCCAGCAAGTGGAACAGTCTAGCTATATATATGATGAGGCACTCTTCATTTCAGAGATCACAGTTTGATAATCCTGAGAACTAAAGAAGCTCATCAGGACATCCCCTAAAGCCAGATTAAAGGAACCACAGAATCTCAATTACCTGACCATCTCAGGCTAGATTAAAAGAATACAACCCTTGCACATAACCTGACCCTTATCAGCTATCCAGCCCTTGAAACATAAAATTCCTTACCAAATCTGCTCAACCCACAGTTTTTGGAGGCATTGGTTCAGAATGTTCCCCTTTGCCTGGCAACACAGTAAAGCTATTCTTTTTTTCACTTATCCAGAACTCCGTCTCCAAGATTCAGTTAGGCATCTGTGCACAGAGGCCGAATTTTGGCAACACCACCAGGGATCTTTCCCAAAGGAGTGTCTCCCAAAACAGAAAAACTGGGTTTTAAGGTAAGGGTACATGCGCACTCATGAAGAGGCTTAGGTGCTTTTTGCATATTAATGAAGGGCTTTGAGCAGAAGAGAACTGAGCATAGAATAGGGGCAAAGGTTGAGAATATAGCTTTTGTTGACTGAAGTCACAAAGGTAGACAATGTCAGCATCATCAGCCCTAGGTTCAGTTGATCTAATGGTTGAGTGCTTCAGGCTAATCTTTACCACTGAAATAGAACCTTACAACTGATATATTATCTTTGTTATTGTTACTTCTCTTGCCTGAAAATGGTCCTTAGTTCCTGCATTTTATTGTTCCCTTAAGATCATTAATTACTAAGACCTGTTCAAGGGCAAGCTTAGATCTCAAAACGGTTTAGGCCAAAAATGGTTTCTCTTATATCAGAAAGCCATGTCTGGTTCTCTTTCTCTAGGGATCCCTGACCTTTTCTGCTTATAATTAGATATTCCTAATCAACCATATATAAGAAAACAGTGATTGTGTATGTATTACTTTGTACATTTTTGGCAAACTAACAGTTTGGCTGGTTGTTCCTTACCTCTTGGGGGTAAAAGTGCTAAAAATCCAGCTCAGAATCTCATTCTGAGACTAACTGAATTCCAAAGAAAGTTGAACTCCCAGCCTCACAATGCATCTATTGTTAAAGTGAGGGCATTGATTAGGGAAGAACGTGGTCTTTAAGGATATGGGGCTACATATCACAATTATTAGAAATAAATTTGTAAGAGGAGCCCCATATCCTTCAAGATGGAATAAGGCTATGTGGGAAGACTGATGAAGCTGGAGACATTGAGTCCCTAAGTTCTGATGAGTTTTCCTTGCTGATGGAAGAGGCCTTCCTACCACAACCACCTGCAGTTCCCACCCCCCATAGGAATGCAGGAGTCCTTCTCTCTACCCTCCTCTGTGGGGATTAACTCTGTATTGCCTGAGGAAGCAATGATGACGTTCCCTCAGGTAGATACTATGCAAGACAAGGCTGATTCTCCTTGGAACCCAAGCCCATCACCTCACTTTGCTTTTAGCTTTATAACCAGACTCACATCCTAGTAGCCCTCTAAAGGTGAGGTTACAAAGTGCATGAGCATGTGCACTATACTGCAAAAGACCTACTTGAGTTTTGTAATTTATATGGACAGAACTACAGAGAACATGTATAAGAATGCATACTTAAGGGTGTGGGATAATGTTGGAAAGAAAACAAAGTTAGGTAAAGTAGAATTTATTGATAGGGTCTCACTAAGCAGAGATCCTGCATTTAATGTTGTTGTAGCTCAGGGATTTAGAAAGGGATCTAACAGGTTTTGGGTTTTTTTTTTTTTGGTTGTTAGGTTGAAATTGGGACCAAAAGCTGGCCCACAGTGAACAAGTTACAACCTGTGTTAGTTTAGTGCAGAGGAAGGGATTTAGAGGTTTAAGGGGATTAGAATGCTAGAGTGGATTTGTCATTTAAGTGTTAACTCATCCATTTTGGGAATGTCCAGAGGATCTACCTTTCATCACAATTATGAGAAATAAATTTGTAAGAGGAGCCCCATATCCTTAAAGAGCTTTGTGATTTTTCTTTTCAGATCTCACAGCTGGAATTGAAGTCACTGAACTGAGAAACTGAAATGCAATGAAGAGTAATTGGTCCTGGGGTATCAGGGGCCAAGTGCTGGCATTTAGCCACCAAAGGGAGATGTGAATGGTTACTGCAACACCAGCACAGCCAAAGCAGCAGTAATAATAGTCTGACTAGTGCAGACCTACGGTGTTACTTGATCATGGTATTTCTAGAAGTAAAGTAGATAGGAAGCCTATTCCACTGTCAATTGAACTGTAAACCCAGAAAAATTCTAAGCCAAGTGAACACAATTCTAACTCAGATCCAAACAGAGAGACATAGCCCCTTAATTACTCTCCAAATTTCAGCCAGTTTATAAACCCATGACCCCCTGACTGAAGGGAAGATTGGGTCTTCTCTGAGGAAAGACAGCACTGTGCTGTCAAACATGTTTACCTTTAAACTTTCTCCCAGCCTCTCCAAAGGTAATTATTGCCTTTAACCAGTATAACTATGTACCGGGGAAAAGGATATAATCAGTTCTGTTAGGGACTATCGGACACTGACTCTGAGCTGACCTTGATTCCAAGAGACCCAAAATGTCACTGTAGCTCTAAAATCAAAATTGATCATGTGGTCTATGGACTTTTAGCTCAAGTCTGTCTCACTGTGGGTTCCAGGTTATTTTCCAGATTCCAGAATGAAAAATTGATTTTTTTTTTGTTTTGCTTTTTTTAGGGCTGTTCCCATAGCATACAGAAGCTTCCAAGCTAGGGGTGAATTGGAGCTGCAGCTGCCAGCCACAGCCACAGCCACAGCCATAGCATGGTGATATCAGGCCATGTCTGTGACCTACACCACAGATCACGGCAATGCCAGATCCTTAAGCCACTGAGTAAGGCCGGGGATCGAATCCGCATCCTCATGGATACTAGTTGGATTTGTCACTGCTGAGCCACAACAGGAACTCCCATGAATGCAAAATTGAAATAGACATACTTAGTTAGTGGTAGAATCTCACACTGGTTCTCTGAGGGCTATTGTGTTGGGAAAGGCCAAGTGGAAGCCACTAGAACTGACTCTACCTAGAAAATAGCAAACCAATAAAAATACTGCTTTTCTAGAAGGATTTCAAAGAGATTAGTGCCATGTTCAAGGATATGAAATATGCAGGGTCGGTGATTCCTATTACATCCTCATTTAAAATTGCCTTTTGGCCTGTGCAGAAGATTTATCGATCTTGGAGAATGATAGTAGATTATCATAAGCTTAACCAGGCATTGACTAAAATTGCAGCTACCATACTAGATATGATTTCATTGCTTGAATGAATTAATACATCCCGTTGTGCCTGGCATGCCACTATTATCTGGAAAATGCCTTGTTATCCTTGTCAGTAAAGTTTTTCAGAAGCAGTTTGCTTTCAGCGGGAAAAGCCAGAAATGCATGTCCAATGTCCTGTCTCTGGATATATCAGCTCTCCAGTCCTATGTCAAAATTCAGTTGGGCACACACAGAAGTATTACATTGTCAAATGGAAGTAGTACATATGAGGCCAGGCCCAAGCAGACCCTAAAGGCACAAGTAAGTTACATGAGAAGTGGCCCAAATGCTATTGGTCTGCTCTTGTTACACTTCTTTCTCTTTTTAAGTCTCTACCTATGGTCTCAAGGAGAGTTTACTAACATCAAATGACAGAGAGATAGAAGCCTCAGTCCTGGTTTACTGGTAGTTTTGTACAATATGCAGGTACAACCAAAAAGGACAAAGCTATAGCATTATTGCCCCTTTCTGGGATATCATTAAAGGACAGTAACAAAGAAATCTTCCTAGTCGTCAGAACTTTGAGCAGTATATCTTGTTCACTTTGCTTGGGACAAGAAATGGATAGACAGACAATTATATACTAACACAGAGCCTGTGGCCCACAGTTTGGCTGGGTGATCAGTGACTTGTAAGGAACATGATAGGAAAATTAGTTACAAGGATACCTGGAGAAGAGATATGTGGATATAATTCTCTGAATGGGCAAAAAATATGAAGATATTTGCATCCTATGTGAATGGTCACCAGAGGGTAACTTCACAGAGAAGGAGTAAGATAATCTGTCGTGTGGATACCAGGCAACCTCTTTCCCAGTCACCCCATTGTAGGATAGCTAGGATTCACTGGTAAAGGAATCAGAGGTGGAAATGAGGGTGGCAACATCCACTATTACCCCTGTTGACCCACTAGCAAGATTTTTGCTTCCTGTTCAAGATCTAGACTGGGGGTCTAGCGCCAAAAGAGGAATAATTCTACCAGGAGACACAACAATGATTCCATTGAACTTGAACTTTAGTCCAGACACTGTCTTCATGAATCCATAGGCAAAGAAGGGAGTTACTATGCTGGCTGGGTGATTGATCCTGACTATGAAGGGGAATTTGGACTACTGCTCCACAATGCAAGTAAAAATGAGTATGTCTAGAACATAGGAGATCCCTTAGGGTTTCTCTTAGGGGATCTTTTAGTTTTTCCATGCCCTATGGATTAAGGTAAGTGGAAAAGTACAACAATCCAATCCAGAAGGACAACTGATTCCTCAGACCCTTCACAATGAACTTGGTCTCGCCGCAAGGTTAAAAAACCATGGCAAGATGAAGTACATGCTAAAGACAAAAAGAATACAGAATGGGTAGTGGGAGAAGATACAGCTATAAATACCAGCTATAACCATGTAACAAGTTACAGAAACAAGGACTATAATTATCATGAGTATTTCCTACATATTATTTTATTTTGTTATGAGTTTTTGTGATACACACACACACACAAATATACCTATATGGAAAATATCTTATTTTCTTCCTTTTCTACATTTTATCATGTAACAAAAGACATTATCAACTTTATATCATAATATTTGTTATGTGATGTCAAAGAGAAGGGTAATATCATTCAAGGACTTTTTTCTCCTCTTGCTGGGAAGGGGTTAGTAAGTTTTTACCTGTATGCAGGATAGTTCCATCAGGTTAGGAAGAATTAAAATGTTGTTATTATCTTTTCTTGGTGATAAAGCATAGTTTAATGGAAGCAAATGGATACCAAGTTGACATGAGTTAGATCTGTGATAGTTAATTTCATGCGTAAAATTGATCACACCAACATTTTTTTAAATTTGTTTTTTCTGCAATTTTTCAGTTTTATTTTTTGCATAGAAAAAAATCATAATGACTAGTAGGATGGTCTCTGTGAATCATTGGCTCTTGCCAGTGGTTATTCAGATTCTGAAGTGGATTATAGGGTACTCCCTCCTTAATAACTTGCCTAAAACAATGGTTCTCAATCAGGGGCAATTTGGGCATCCAGGAAACACTTGGTCAATAATCATTCTGGGTCATTTTGGGTGTGTCTGTGAGGGTGTTTCTGGATGAGATTAACACTTGAATCAGTAGACTGGGTAAAGCAGATTGCCTGCCCTAATGTAGGTCTATGTCATCCATTAGGAGAAAGTCTGAACAGATCATAAGGCTAAGTAAGAAGGAACTCCTTCTATCTAACTAAATGAGTTGAATTTTTTTTTTTTTTTTGGGCTTTAGGCTCAGACTGAAATACCAGTTGTGCTTCAGTCTCAAGTCTGCTAGCTCCCAGACTAAAACTTACACTATCAGCTTTCTTGTTCTCAGATCTTTGGACTTGTACTGCAAGTAAATACAGATTTTCCTCCAGCTTGTGGACTGAAGGTCTCCACAATCACATATGTGCACACACACATACTGTCTGCCTACTCTGGACAACCTTGACTACTCTGGACAACCTTGACGTAAACAACTGCATGTAATGAATGACTGAATATCACTAGCATGTATCCTCAAATTAATTTATGATATCCATACTTTAAACTCTGTTGGTATATTGTTTAATTTTGGAGGCTTTGGAGCTAAATTACCTGAGTTTGAATTTGCTCCAATGCTTATTTGCCTCACAGACTTGAGTTTGTTTCTTGACTACTCTGTGCTTTCATTATGTCTTTTGTAAATGGAGATAGATTATAATCTGCCTCAGGTTACTGTGATGATTATGAGAATTAAGTGCAAATTTCATAAGAAATTGCTTAGCACATAATAAACACTCAAGCGGTATTATTAATTAGTAAGCAATATTGAACTCTTTTTTTCATTAGCTGTTTCTTAGCGTTCTTTAGTTAAAGATTGGTAAATTTCATCCACTATTACTTCAGAAAACTGGGTTTATTTTTCATGGATTTTTACTTTTTCATCCTTTTAAAATTTTTTATTGGAGTATTGTTGACTTAAAATGTTGTATTAGTTTCAGGTGTACAGCAAAGTGAATCAGTTACACATATACATATATTTAATCTTTTTCAGATTCTTTTTCTATATAGGTTATTACAGAGTATTAAGTAGATTTTCCAGTGCTATATAGTAGTTCCTTGTTACTTATCTATTTTATATATAGTAGTGTGTATATGTTAGTCCCAACCTCCTAATTTATCCCCTCACATTTCCCCTTTGGTAACCATAAGTTTGGTTTTGAAATTCTTTGATTCTATTTCTGTTTTATGAATAAGTTCTTTTGTATCATGTTTATTAGATTCCACATATTAATGGTCATTTGATATTTGTCTTTGCTGATTTACTTGGTATGATAATTTCTATAAGACAATGATGAAGGAAATTAAAGATAATATAAACAGATATGAAGACATACCATGCTTTTGAATTGAAAGAATCAATATTGTTAAAACCCTGTACTAACCAAAGCAAACTACAGATTCAGTGCAATACCTGTTAAATTACCAATGGCACTTTTCACAGAACTAGAATAAAATATTTCAAAATTTGTTTGGAAACACAAAGACCCCAAATAGCCAAAGCAATCTTGAGAAAGAAGAATAGAGATGGAGGAATCATGCTCCCTGACTCAAGACTATATTACAAAGTTACAGTGGTCAAAACAGCACCAAAACAGAAATACAGATCAGTGGAAAAACAGAAAGCTCAGAAATAAATCCACACACGTATGGTCAGTTAGTCTACAACAAATGACGTAAGAAAATACAATGGAGAAAAGACAGTCTCTCTAATAAGTGGTGCTAGGAAAACTGGACAGCTACATATAAGAGAATAAAATTAGGATATTCTTTAACACCATACTCAAAACAAGCTCAAAATGGATTAAAGACCTAAATGTAAGGCCAAATACTATACAACTCCAGAGGAAAATATAGGAAAAACACTGTGATATAAATCGCAGCAATATCTTTTTGGTACCACCTCTTAGAGTAATGAAAATAAAAACAAAAATAAACAAGTGGAAACTAATTAAAAATTATTAATTTATCTGTCCATTATTCTACCATAAGAGGTCACTGAATTCATGACAATATGCAACTTAGATTAATTTTTTTAAACTTTTTAATTTTTTGTCTTTTTAGGGCCACACCTGCGGCATATGGAGGTTCCCAGGCTAGGGGTCAAATCAGAGCTACAGCTGCCAACCAACACCACAGCCACAGCAACACCAGATCTGAGCCGCCTCTGCAACCTTTACCACAGCTCACGGCAACGCTGGATCCTTAACCCACTGAGCAAGGCCAGGGATCAAACCCTCAACCTCATGGTTCTTAGTCGGATTCGTTAACCACTGAGCCACGAAGGGAACTCCAGATTAATTTATTTTTAAGGGTAGCACCCTATTAACATACAAATAAGCATATTAAATCCTAGCTAAAATGAAAAAAACAAATATTAAACAACTTATATTCACCTCCTGATCTTATTAAAAAAACTAAAGGTAGAGGTAAGTAAGAAAAGATCATAACCATAAATAACTCAACATTTTTATGGTAAAGACATTAAAGAGAAGTATAATGGTATAATGCAATACAAAGTATTTTTCTTCCCTATGTCACCATTGTCAACCATCAAGCAGTTTTGTTAGTTATCTGTCTTAAAGTTTTTCTCTATAAAGAGTTTTTTTCTGGATCAGGTGTGCTTTCCTGCTGCCCAAAACTCCCATGTGTGTCACCTTCCTTTCTCTGTCTGGAATTTGGATGCTGGCTGGTTAACAGATAGAGGGATCCCTTCTCTCAGTGTCAGGCAGGAAAGATCTAACATATGTCAGAGTTCTTCTTTCTCCTTATCCACTTATTCTTTTCCCAAGACTATCAGAGTAATCTATGCATGTACATAAATACTTTTATTGAAGCTTGGAGATCATTTCATGGGGGAATTACTATGTAATATCTCCTGAAGTATTGAGAGACTAGATTCTGAATCTCAGCCTTAAGATAAAAAATATCAAACATGGGTTTCTATTTCTTTTATTGCCCCCTCCTGTCTCAGCTTTATGAGAGATTAGTCAACATCCATGATTCCACTCTTTACCTCTGCTGTCTTATTTTTTTCCCCCAACTTGGAGCAATATGGTCTCCACCCTTTGGAAGAATATGAGTTGCATTCAATTTGCCACACTCTATCAACCTATAAAGCCCTGTCTTGTAGAAATTCTCTATGATATTTGACACTATTGAGCTATGCCTTTTGTTAAAACTCTTTCCTCACTCACTCCTATGACATATGTCTCCTGCTATCCTTTCTCCGTGATTATTTATTCTATGACTGTTTTATAAGCTCTTTGCTTTCTTCTTGCCCATAAAAATATGGACAATTTAGGAATCTACGTTTAGCTAGTTATGCTCTTTACTTCATCATTCTTGTTTCTCGTTCTCTGCCTCTAAGTTATATGAGCATATACCTTTCTTTACCCTATACTGAACTGAATTTGTTTACTGTCCGTATTTCTCAATAAAAGGTAAGTTTCTTTTGGACAAGGACTTCATTATATTCATTGTTGTATACTAATTATTTAGTTTTGTTTTTAAGTACACAGAAAAAGACAATAAACTTTTGTTAAACTGAATCAAAATGATAATAATTAATTTTACATATACATATGATGGAAATAGACTCACCTGAATGGGCAGAATTATTTTGATTCCAGATAGTGAACTTTACTAAAATGCTTTTTATCTTTGTTACTTTTCTTCCTAATTTTGCATTCCTCTCTTTCAGATAGATACTCTAGTGAAAGAGGAATATTGTAAAAAAAAAAGAGTTGGTGAAGCCATGTATGTATGAAAATTTAACATGGTACAGTTGCAAGATTTCTATGCATGCGTTACAGGGAAAATAAAATATTGGCTTCCAGCCAAAGAATAATAGATCTGGTTGGCAATGGAAAACTAGGGAGCGAATTTACACAAGTGAATTTGCCCAAGTGAGATTTTAGGGGTAAAAATATAGGAAAATTAAACCAAGTTCTCATTATATGTCTCCAGATATTTAACACTAAGTGAACTTTAGATAAATTAGAATATTAAGATTACTCCTATAGGCTAAGTTGAAGTGAATAAATGAATAAGCAAGTTTTCTCTATGTTTTTAAGTACCCTTCTGAAATTACAGAATTTACAGATAGAAATAAATTTGAAAGACAGGGTCTCCTGGCCTTCATTATAAAAACACGAAGTAAATTAACTCAGAGCACAGAAGGGTCTTATTACCTTGGAAAAATTAATTCTTTGTCTTTTTAAACACAATTTTGGAAACTGTTACTTCATTGGAAGGCAAAATAAGAAATGTATTTGACTGTCAAAGAGAAGCAATCATTGATTCACCAATGTGTTCTTTCATTTCTTTCTCACTTCCCTTCTCTTTAACGCAGATTCCTATTATTTTCTAAGCAGTGCACAGGGCTAGAAAGGTAGAAGCCTTGAAAAATCATATTCAAACTGAAATTAACTATTTTGTATTCAATGATAATTAACCAGTGAGTGTACTGATTAACTTACAGTACTTCACTACTTATTTATGAACTGTTCCCTTTTTTTTCAGTTTTACTATTTTTACCTACTCTAAAAGGTGAATAAAGAGAAATATCTTTTGTCAAGGGGCTCCAACTATACGGCTGTCTTTAAGAGTCACTTGTGAAGTTTTAAAACATAGAAACTCAGTTCCATTCAGGACATATAGAATTTAAATCTCTGGGGGTATGGGTGATTGGTCATATTTCCTGGAAAAGTTCATGACAAATGAATCATTAGCCAAGGGATGAGAATGGTTGGCAACTGAAATAAGCAAATAATAGATTCTAAATGGTATAATAATGGTATGAAAAGTATATTTCTAACTGCAAGTTTTGAGTGAAAAATTTGGGACCTGAACTGACTACCTGTTTAGGTGCTTCAGAATTAACAAAACTGAGTACATATATTATCAGTAGATATCCTTGCAGCCTCTTTTCATTGGAAATGAAATGAATAAATTCCATCTTAGTAAGACTACTTTATCAAATCTGTGTCATATTGTCATTTCCAAAGCACTTCACATTAAAGGATACATGGAATTCTAGAAAATTCCATGAATTAGTCTATATACTATTTTATTTTATCTGTATGCCTAATTTCATTTTAGGTATTAGGGAAATTTATCTGTAAATAAAATAGACCAACTCTCTGACTTCTAGGAACTGACATTTTAGAAAATAATTTTATGATGAACTGAATAAATAATTTCATATCCAATAAACACTAACATGAAAGAACAAGCTCATGACAAAGGGAAGGAAAATAATTTAGTGAAGATTGTCAGAGATTATATTTAAATTGATTCTTAACATTCAAAATGAGGCATATGTAAAGATAATGGAAGACTATTTCTGGTGGAAGAAAAGCAGGCCTATGAGCTTAAGATGGAAAGTCTTTGGTGTGTGTGGCCCATTAACTAACTGATGGTTACAAAAGCCTTCAACCTTCAATATGTATAGTCTAATTCATGTCAAATGCATGAGAAGACAGGAATGTTATTTCAGCATATAATGCTAACTAATCTAACTTTCTATTGAAATGGATGACTACTTTTTAATATAAAAATTGCATGCCCTCTTTTATTTATCTCTTTAAATATGAGATGACTGTTTTTACATTGTGTTTAATTGAAGAAGACCAGTTACTAAGTGCATGTTCAATTGCAGTATTTATTCTTGTCATAGGTTTTCTGTTAGAAATATCTCCCCAAGTATATGTTTTGGACTAATTTAAATTGTACAACTGAATATGGAATATTTATACTAATATCTATACAGTATTGGTAAAGAAGTGGTTATATAAAACAAAATTCCTCAAAAGGAGCTACAGTGATAGCTTACCATTTTTAGGAAAACATTATATTGTTTTAGCCTCTTATGAGGTGTTTAAGCTTCAAATTTAATATGTTGTTTGTTTGTAGTAATGCCATACTTAACATTTTAAAACTTTTATAGGGAGTACTGAGTATACAAAGAATCATATATTCTAATCAGATTACTTCAAACCAGAAACCTTTCCTTCTCTCAAAATTTACTAATGACTTAAAGATTTTAAGCAATCAAGGGGCTAAGAGCAGTGAAGGAGCTGGAGAACAATGAAAGCACTTTCTTTTATTTACTCAAATGTTCTTTGTTCCAGAATAGATGAATCCTCTAAATGAAGTATGTGAGTTATTATACTGAAAGGTCGCAAATATTTATGCTATAAAAAATAGTGAAGAACAAATATGACTCCATATTAGATCTGTATTGTTAATCTTTTGGTTCTGTTGCTTTTTGCTACAAGTTAAGCACAAAAGGGATGTTGCCCACACCTTAAAATTTACATAATGGCCCATCTCCAGAAATGTGAATATTAAGCTAAAATCCCTTTGTTCAGCTCATAGGAAATATCCTGACCCAGCCCACCTGTGAATGGATATAGGAAGAAAGAAACTAACACATTCTGTCCAGAGTCTGGCCTAAACCAGAAAATAATTTGCAACAACTCATGGCCTTTTTACTTTATTTCCTCCAATCTCCCCTATTTGTTCTAATAAAAGAAACTAGCATCCAGGCCCCAGAAAGATTGTTCTTTGTGACACTGGTCCACCATCTTCTCAGTCTGCTGACTTTATGAATAAAGTCACTATTCCTTGCCCAAACAACTCATCTCTCAATTTATTGGCAAGTTGTGAACATGCAGTATGAGCTTAGACTCAGTAACATAGCTTCTGTGACTATGTAGTCATGCATTGTAAATACATAGATTCAGGGTTTACTTAAAATAAATAATCCTTAACTCAGACTGCTGGCAAACTTCACTGGTCTGTTTACACAAAGTTACCTCTTATGTCAAGAGTAGACTAGACCTTAAAGACCTATATATAAGACATGACACCATAAAACTCTTAGAAGACAACACAGGCAAAAAATTCTCTGACATAAACCATAGCAAAGTTCTCTTAGGTCAGTCTCCCAAGGCAAAAGAAATAAAAGCAAGAATAAAAAGATGGAACTTAATCAAACTTATCAGCTTTTGCACAGCAAAAGAAATCATAAACAAAGAGACAATCAATCTATGGACTGAGAGAAAATATTTGCAAATGATGCAACTAATAAGTGCTTAATTTCCAAAATATACAAATTGCTCATAAAGTTCAATATCAAAAAACAAACTACCCAATCAAAAAAAAAAAGGGCAGAAGACCTAAATAGACATTTCTGCAAAGACGACATACAGATAACCAACAGATGGATGAAAAGATGCTCAAAATCACTAATAATTAGAGAAATCAAATCAAAAATCCATTGAACTATCACTCCACACTAGTCAAAATGGCCATCATAAAAAAATCTACATATAATAAATACTAGAGGGAGTTCCCGTTGTGGCTCAGTGGGTTAAGAACCCAACTAGTATCCATGAGGATGCAGGTTTGATCCCTGGCCTCATTCAGTGGATTAAGAATCTGGCATTGCTGTGAGCTGTGGTGTGGGTTGCAGACACGGTTTGGATCCGGCATTACTGTGTCTGTCTTGTAGGCCAGCAGCTGCAACTCCAATTTGACCCCTGGCCTGGGAATCTCCATATGCCACAGGTGCAGCCCTAAAAAGCACAAGTCCAACCCCACTCCCAGGCATGTATCTGGAAAAGATGAAAGCTCTGAGTAGAAAGGATACATGTATCCCAATGTTCATAGCAGCACCATTTACAGTAGCCAGTCATGGGAGAAACCTAAATGTCTATTGACAGGAATGAATAAAGATGTGGTACATATATACAACTGAATATAACTCAGCCATTAAAAAGAACAAAATAATGCCATCTGCAGCAACATGGATGCACCTGTCATAGTGAGGTCAAAGACAAATATATCACTCATATGTGGAATCTAAAATATAGTAAAATAAATGTATTTACACAACAGAAACAGAGTCACAGACATAGAGAACAAACTTATGGCTACAAAAGACGAAGTTAGGGGGGATCAAATAAGAGTATGGGATTCACAGATGAACACTACCATATAAAATATAGATAAACAACATGGGTAATGGGCATACTGTAACACAAGGAACTATATTCAATATAATAAACTCTAATGGAAAATTATAAAAGAGAATACAGATATATACATATTTATTTATATATATTTTTAATATATATATTTTATATTTTATATATATATATATAACTGAATCACTCTGCTGTATACCTAAAACTAACACAACACTGTCGATCAAATACACTTCAATTAAAATAAAAAAAGTAGACCAGTGAGTATCCTCCTGTCCCTCACAAAAGGAGTCTACGAATTTCTGGCTAACTGCTCTATTTTCTGTACATACACCAAAAGAGCTTAAAACAAAAGTCATCGAAAAGAAAATGACAAGAGAGAATACAGTAATTTCGCAGGCCATAGCAAAGGTTCAAACTTTACGAAGCTTGGCAATGATGTTAGCAAAGCAAAGTTTTGAAAGGCACGATGTGGCCAACATATAAAACTGAAGGCATAGTAATTGCAATATTCTTGTTGAGGAAAATTCCTGTCATCCAAAAAATAACCATTTTAATGTTTCAAGGAGTGTTTGATCACCAATCCTCAAATGAGCTTTATCTTACACATTTTCAGCTATTAAAATAAATTTGTTGTAGTAAAAAGTACTGATATAAATTACAACGAAGAAAACGAACATCACCACCTAGAAATCTTTTTCACACATAGCACACAAGAAGTTTGCTCATCGGTTTGTTTTGGCTAGGTACCTATACGTATGCAAGAGCACGGTTTAATGACAGTTTTTTAAACTCAGTCAGCTTCAACTTACACATTTAAGTCTGAATTTTGTAATAGACTGAGCTTCCTGGTTTACTGCATTTTGGGTCCATAAGACATATACCTCCTTCCTTTCCTTATGTGCTTAGCTTTGTCTTTCCCTCTCTCTCCCACCTTCCAGCCCTGTTTTTATCTTCCCTCATTTCTTCCTTTCCTACTACCTATTTGAATAAGAGCTGGTTTCTAAAAATGTCCATCTCTATCTATAGCATTGCTTACAGTGAACTAAAATGACCCCATAAATAATTTTGGATGTCTCGAGGCAACACAGGGGCAAAAAATCCAACTAGACAGTTTATCAATGTATTACACTGTCCAGTTAGTTGGATGCTCTTCTTCTGGCTTTCAAATTCATCTAGAATTAATGAAAAATTTTTATAAAAATTATACTTTTGCTTGTTCAAGAAAAGGGATCTATTATATCAATATCATTTTACTATACTAACAACTTATTTTTATTGAAATTCCTAATATATTGATTACCAGATATGACCCAGGGTTGTCTTAGTTTCTTTTATCACTTAGTTCTTATAGTGGTTCTGGGAGATACAGGGAATATTTCATACACAGAAGTTTTAAGTCCATCCTAAAGTTTATCTCATTTGGCATCTCTAAAAGAGGGACACTTGGTCACTCAGGTATGTGAATTTCCAGTGAAAATTCATCTTACTCTCTTGAAAACAACTGAAGTATATGCAGTCCAAATGATGAAAGGGAACAGCTTCTGTAGTTAAAGAGCACAGAAAAATATGTCCCAACATAATTAGAAACAGAATAATCTCACAGTTAAAGAATAACCAATACCAGAAGATATATACTGACTAAAAAAAAGGTGACTTTTAATTTATAAACACACACTATATATTTGATCCAATGAAGAAATATTTCACCTTATTTTTGTGCACAGGTAAAAACAGAAGATCAAAATATGGAAATTAAAAACTCCAGTTTTCTCCAGAGTAAATTTTTCCTTTAGGTAGCACTACATTTTGTGATTGTTTTCTCTTTGTAATGCTGGCATCAATTCATATTCCTGTTGGACATATGTATAATGTAATGTTCTTTAGAAAAAAATTAGTGTCAGCGTGTTTGCTTTTGTGCCCAGAGCAATATGACAATCACATGGCTAAATAAGCTGAACAAATGAAAAATTAAAATCATGAATCTGAGAGTAAGTGATTTTAGAAGAGATTTTAATATACGCTTAGTGAGTTATATGTGATCGTAAATATAATAAGGTTCCTAATACATAAAGAATAATTATAATAAAGTAAAAGCCTTCCTACACATTCTATATAGTATATGCCACTACAGTGGAAGGAAAAAACGTCTCTTCAAGGACACAACTAGCCTGTAATAAATGTGTTAAGTTTGTTGAAGTATTTACCATTATTCTGATTTCCAAGCAAGCAAAAACTTCATTAAACTATAGGCAATTAATTTTAAAATGCTTCAGATTGCAACTAATGAGCCCACAGGATTCATTACTAGTGAAGGTCACAGAACTAACTGGAGTCCTGAATTTATCTTAATCTCCAGTTGTATGACTGACTGGCTGAGTTGAGTATTGGGAAGTCTATCACACCGCAATCAATCACACTACCACCCAGCAAGGGGGCCACACAAGGCACTCTAAGCAGAAGAGCGTCAAAGTAGATTCTGTAGAAACAGGTGCATCATATTAATCTTCAGTTTCTTTTTCAAATGATTTAACTCTTATTTTGTAAAGATGCTTACTTAAATATTAGAAATGTCCCATACTTCTTAACATAAGAAAAAAAAATAAACATCTTCTATTTTAATTAGAACTTATGTGCTCTTTTAAAAATCCACTGGGCTGGGAGTTCCCATTGTGGCTCAGCCGTAAGAAACCTGACTACTAACCTTGGGGATGTGGGTTTAATCCCTGGCTTTGCTCAGTGCGTTAAGGATCTGGCGTTGCTGTGAGCTGTGGTGTAGATCACAGATGTGGCTCAGATCCAGTGTTGCTGTGGCTGTGGCGGAGGCTGGCAGCAGCAGCTGACTGGACAGCATAGCCCAGGATCCTCCATATGCCACAGCTGCAGCCCTAAAAAGCAAAAATAAATAAGTAATAAAAATCCACTGGGCATAAAATATTTAATGAGTCAAGAATGTACCAAAAGCAACTTATGACTGTAGTATTGACAGAATGTTCCATATTGAAATCAGTGAAAAGCACCATGTAAGCCATCTTTGAGTGATTGAGATGGCATTGAAAAGTATTTACTGATCATATTTTGATAGTCATTTGTTTATTGCTCTATAATACTTTATTTGTCCCTCCCATCTATTATTTATCAGTTAAATAATTATAGAACAGTTATATTCTATAATTATATAAGGTGATAGAAACAAAGAAAAAATATAAAATTGGCTCTCCCTTAAAGAAATTTAGACTGTAATGAATAAATACTCATTCCAAGTAAAAGAAAGCGTCATTAGATCTGCTATCAAAGAAGACTTCCAGAGAACAGTGGAATCACTAGTAAACACTTGATCAATGTAAACATCATTATAAAAATGTGATTTTTAAAAATCTGCCATTTTTGCATAGTAGTTTTCTGCTGAAGCATTGGTCTGCTCTGACCTACCAGGACATACCTGAACTTGAAAATCTATAAACTGTGTGTGTATGCATGTGCTTGCGTATCTGTGTCCAATATTATTCTGTCCACATGGTTTACTAGTTGTTAGGGTTGAAGGAAAAAAGGTTTCTAGCTTGGATAATTAGACTTTTATAACTTGAAATAAGAGAAACAGACTTGAGGAGAAATGGTTTGAGGAAGAAACCAGTAAGAAAGATTTGGGCATGCTGATTTTTATATGCCTGGATGACTTCTAACCAAAAATTCCAAGTAGTCTAATGGGTGCATGGGAATGGAGCTAATGTAAAGATATTTGGTCAGCATTTCCATTTTTAATCACAGGAGGTGAAAGTGGATTAGTTTTGTGAGTTTCAAATAACTAACTTTAATTATAGATTTTTTTTTCAGCGAATATACTACCTCTTCATTCAAAGTAACAAAAAAACCCTAAAATGTTATTACTTAAAATTCATAAAATTCAGTGTAAAAGAAATATAAAGCTCTCAAATATTTTTCTTTTAAATTTATAATTATGAAATTACTGAAGCTAAAAATTGAAATAATATTTATGAATACAGTGTGTAACGGCTGGAAAAGAAAATATTTAATCTACAACAATCAGAAAGGAGAACAATGATTAAGGAAGAATATCGGTCAGAGAGGAGTTAAAGAAAAAATGATTTCAAGAAATAGTTGATGGGATCACCTATCAAATTACCCATGACATTCTTCACAGAACTAGAACAAACAATCCAAAAATTTATATGGAACTACAAAAGACCCAGAATTGCCAAAGCAATCCTGAGGAACAAAAACCAAGCAGGAGGCAGAACTCTCCCAGACTTCAGGCAATATTACAGGGCCACAGTAATCAAGACAGTGTGGTACTGGTACCAAAACAGACATACGGACCAATGGAACAGAATAGAGACCCCAGAAATAAACCCAGACACCTACGCCCAATTGATCTTTGACAAAGGAGGCAAGAACTTCAAATGAGAAAAAGAAAGTCTTTTCAGTAAGCATTGCTGGGAAACTTGGACAGCTGCATGCAAATCAATGAAACTAGAGCACACTCTCACACCATGCACAAAAATAAACTCTAAATGGCTTAATGACTTAAATATAAGACAAGACACTATTAAACTCCTGGAAGAAAACATTGGCAAGACACTCTCGGACATCAACCTTATGAATGTTTCCTCAGGTCAGTCTCCCAAAGCAACAGAAATCAGAGCAAAGATAAACCAATGGAACCTAATTAAGCTGACAAGCATTTGCACAGCAAGGGAAACCAAAAAGAAAACTAAAAGACAACTTACAGAATGGGAAAAATTTTTTTCAAATGACGCAACTGACAAGGGCTTAATCTCTAAAATATACAAACAACTGATGCAGCTCAACTGCAAAAAAGCCAACAACCCTATTGAAAAATGGGCAATGGACCTGAATAGACATTTCTCCAAAGAAGATATACAGATGGCCAACAAGCACAGGAAAAAATGCTCAACATCATTGATGATTAGAGAAATGCAAATCAAAACTACCATGACATACAAACTCACACCAGTCAGAATGGCCATCATTAACAAGTCCAGAAACAACAAATGCTGGAGGGGGCGTGGAGAAAAGGGAACCCTCCTGCACTGTTGGTGGGAATGTAAGCTGGTGCAACCTCTATGGAAGACAGTGTGCAGGTACCTTAGAAAACTCTGCATAGAATTACCATATGACCCAGCAATCCCACTCTTGGGCATATATCCAGACAAAAATTTCCTGGAGAAAGACACTTGCACACGCATGTTCACTGCAGCACTATTCACAATAAATAAGACATGGAAACAACCCAAATGTCCATCGACAGATGACTGGATTAGGAAGATGTGGTATATATACATGATGGAATACTATTCAGCCATAAAAAGGATAAAATAATGTCATTCGCAGCAACGTGGATGGAATTAGAAACACTCATACTGAGTGAAGCAATTCAGAAAGAGAAAGACAGATGCCATATGAAATCTCTTATAACTGGAGTCTAAAACACTGCACAAATGAACATCTCAACAGAAAAGAAAATCACGAATTTGGGGAACAGACTTGTGGTTGCCATGGGGGTGGGGGAGGGGTGGGAGGGAATGGGGATAACTAGTGCTTTAATGATGGAAAAGCAAGGAGACCCAACTGTATAGCATGGGGAACTATATCTAATCACAGGTGTCAAATCCATATATGTACATGTAACCGGGTCACCACACGGTGCAGTTGGAAAATCTGACAGAAATCTGTAAACCAGCTATAATGCAAAAAAATAAAAAATAAATTAAAAAAAGAAATTAGAAAAAAGAAATAGTTGATGGGATCAAGTACTTTATACTGGTTAAATTAATATAGGACTGAAAAAAATTCCATGCCTATTTTATATCAAGGAGACTAAATTTTTCTCAAATGTTGCAAGTGAAAGCAAAATTTTCAAATGTTTAGGGTATATTGAAAGTGAGAAAGTGAATACAGAGATGTAATTTATATTTTGGAGAAAAGTGGCTGAAAAGAGAAGGATATTGGGGAACAGGAAGAGAAGTTCATGGTCAAGTAATCTGTTATAATTTCTATATTTAGTTTCAGTTTTAAGTGTGTTTCAAACATCAACAAGATTTTTAGCTGCTAACACAGAATCCAGTGAAGAAGGAGGGATTGCAAATATAGGAGAGAAGAGAAAGAAATGATTGAATAAAATTCCAGAACAGAAGAGATCAAATCAGGATCTGAAGTGAAGAACAGAGTCTTGATGGTAGAATACAGGGAGAAAGACATATTTACAGGTACAGAGGCAAAATTTTAAAATATTATCCACTTAGGGAATTACTTTTTAAGTCTTTTTTTTTTTTGCATTTTCTATTTGCCCATTGGACATGGCTTAGAATTAAGAATTATTTCAAATTCTAGCTACTTCTGGCTGAGTGACCTACAGCAAACAACTTTTATGAAAATTTGTCCTTTCATTTGAAAGATTTACACAATAATTTCTGTCTTAAGTAGTTCCTGTGATAATTAAATGAAACAACAATTGCAAACATGATTTAGTAGAATGTGTGGCAAAATGAAATGTGAATAGCAAATGTTTGTTCTCCTTCTAATAAGAAAAATGATTAACCTTTTTTTTTTAATGTTTCCCTTTGGCTGCACCCGTGGTGTGCAGAAGTTCCTGGACCAGATATAAAACCCATCCCACAGGAGCACCCCAAGCTACTTCAGTGACAATGTGGGATCCTTAACCCACTGAGCCACATGGGAACTCCCAATAATGTGTTTTAATTTTTCAATGAATTGACCTTACATTTTAAAGGATATACTTGTAAGGATTTTCATTATAATGCGTTTTTTTTTTGCCAACATAAAACACGTTAGAAATTGAAAAATAAATCCATTCCCCTTTTTGTAACTCTCCTAGATGAGCATAATGGAGCAAGAAGTTACATAAAATAATAAACGTGTTTTTAATTACTTATTTATTTTTCTATATTCAGTGCCTATGATGGATGATGTAACGCAAGAATGCTCTCTAAATTATACCTAAATTCATATCAGGAGAACTTTTGCTGCATTAATCATTTTCAAACATAGCTGGTTACAGTTATCTAGTCATCACCGTTACCCTTATATTTTAATCTTATTTAAAACAAGACTGATTTGAAGGAGAAAAACCACAGTTTGCCCTTCTGGGAGGACAGTCAAATGATGGCAGCAAAGAATAAAACTTAAATTTTCTGAATATTCTTTGGTTAAGCCATACATATCTGTAATTCCCTTGTGAGTTTTAGGAATACTGTCTATGGAGGTTGGTTCTCCTTAGCAACCTCTGGAAATAAATTCTTCATGAGACATGAAGTCTTTGCCCTCTTACCTTGAAGACACTTCAAAAACAAGGATAGAGAAAAAGATTCAGTTATGAAACTAAATAAAGGTTAAATATTTATCGAATTACCATATATTTGGTATATATATATATATATTTTATAAAATTCATGTAAATATATATTCATCTTTAAACATATCTTCTATACTTCCCATCACCCTATTCCTCTGGCTCCCAAATAAACAAAACCACCAATCAAACAATTCAAAATATTCACTTGTTTTCTTTTATTCTACATCTTGATTAAAATTTCTCTCTTTACCTAGAGAGAGATCTTGGCTTTATACTGAATTATTTCCTTTCATCCCCCCATGCCAATTACTGTGTCCTCCAAATCAGATACTAAGTTCCACTGAGTTCCTCCGTTATGAATAAATTCAGAATATTTTTCTATTTTCTCCCATAACCAATATTAGAATACTCAGAATATTTTTTCAACTGAACTACTATACAAGTTCTCTAACTAGACTCACTTCTTACCATCTTGTCTTCACCCAGTCAGTGTTCTACATCATCAGTAATATCTCCTTTCTAAAATCCTCCAATCTCCTCATTGATTATTAAATAAAATCTGTTTCTCAGAATTATGTTAGGACATTCATGATCAATCTCTATGAACCATTTTTTGTTCCATTCCTCACCTATGTACAGTACACTTCAACAACATAGAACTGATTGCTTATTTGCTATTCTCCAAATTTGTTCTGCTGTATCCTATAACCATTCCCTAAATATCAAATTCAATCTCATTTGAAATGTCCTTCACTATATGAACGTTTGCTCTCCTAATTCCCCACAGCAAATTGAAATTTTCCTGAGGACAAGAATTTTCTCTCATTAGTCTTTGTTTCATTCTTTCTTTGACACACAGTTGACACAAAAATTAAGGAATTTTTTCTGAGTGCATAAAATAATGGAGGTATGGATAAACAGGTTTATGAACGGATAAAAGAAAGCTAACACTCAAGGTTGGAATAAGGTTATACTACACTATGTCATATTAGATGATTACTTTCATGTTCTATTTTTGCTTAACTTAAAAATTACTCTTAGCACATGCGCTTTTGAATCACATCTCTGAAACCATAACTAATTTAACAAATAGTTTGAATTTCAATCATAAATATTTATTTTTATCACCAACATTTTCTACAGCTCCAAAGGCAATTGCCTTTTCCCTGTCCTTTCTTGGTGGAAAAGGTTTAAAAATTCCCCCCCACATACAGATCTTGTCAAAACAGTATCAAATTCTAGTTGGCATGTTTCCTGAAGTATAATCTGCTCTCAGGTCCCAAATATTTACTCTATGGTTCTTTAACCTTGGCCTGTGCCATATATAATGATTATTTCCCCCTGTTCCTTTCCATCACTCCCATCTTTCCCCTGTATAGATCCAGTGGTGGCATCTAGATGAAGTGGTATCTGAATGCTCAGGGGACATGGTGTTAGTGGGGAGGCTAGGTAGGCCGATGTGTTTTAGTATAACCTTGTTATACCTTCTTTAAAGTGTCTGGAACACCCCAAATAATCTGGAACTACACTAACATCAAATGATAAATGATTTTATATTACAGAAAAAAGGCAACATTTAACCACAACTTTCCTATTCTAAAAGTACAAAACACAAAATTGTGTTTATTATATTTTAAAATTGCATTTAAAGTTGTGTTTATTATATTTTAGTGACATGATTTGTTTTACATACTGCTTCCTAGAGGTTGGACAATCATCTCTTTCAGAAAAATGGAAATCCAGGAGTTTCCGTTGTGGCTCAGTGGTTAATGAATCTGACTAGGAACGATGAGGTTGCGGGTTCGATCCCTGGCCTTGCTCAGTGGGTTAAGGATCCGGCGTTGTTGTGAGCTGTGGTGTAGGTTGCAGATGCGGCTCGGATCCCACGTTGCTGTGGCTGTGGCGAAGGCTGGCGGTTACAGCTCCTGTTAGACCCCTAGCCTGGGAACCTCCATATGCCACGAGTGCAGCCCTAGAAGGCAAAAAGGCAAAAAAGAAAAGAAAAATGTAAATCCAGACTCAAAATATATAGCAGATAAGATCAATGTGCTACTTGGCATATTAATGTCCTTTAGTTGTTTCACCCTTTCCAAAAGTTATTAGCATTTCATTACTTTGTAACTCAATCAGCACCTCCAAATCATATAATAAGATTCCATAAATATAAACTATGAAGTTTACTTGTGATTAATTTTAGAAACATAGAATATTCATGAGTTGTTCCATTACTATTCTTATGTATTTAAAACTCTTTTAATAAGTACTTTTGGAGAAATAATTGACTCGGTCATTCAATCTAAACATGCATTTGATGGTTATTAAACTCAGACACATGTCTACAGAATTCAAATATCCAATCTCCATTAAAATTAAAATAAGAAATCAACCTCCAATTCGTAGCATAATTGTACTGTGTTTTGACAAGTGTATCATCATAATCTGAGGACACGTTTGGATGTACAACTACTTTTTTCAAAGCCAGGAACATATTTGTCCCTTTATTAGATTATTTCTTCACTATAAATGTTCTGTGTGTCTGTAATAAAAAAAAAAATGCTCTCGTAAAGTAAGTTGATGATGTAGACTCAAAACTGAAGGTGTAACATTTCTGAAAAACTTTGGGTACTCTCCACAGCAGATGACATACTGCTAGTGTATTAATTAGTGTTAGGTATAAATACAATGCTAGATAATACGAATTCAGCAACGGATAAATAAAAAATGATATGTGCCTTATAGGTTGAATTCCAAAGGGAAAGACATTAGAAATAGTTACTACATAATTAATTACATTATGATAAAAAAGATGAAAGAGTATAGGAAAAAAAAAGAGTCCTGACGTAGTCTGTGAACAGAGGGGAGATTTTTTTTGTGGTAGCATCATTTCATCTGACATCTAAATAATGATTAAATTTGATCTCTCTAAGAAATGGAAGAGAGGTAGAGAGAATTATAGGCTCAGGAACATCCAATACAAAGGCTTTGGGATTGGACGAGGTATTGGGAAAAGTGCAAAAACAGTCTGCAGTTGGAGATTAGGCTCTGAGAAAGGTAGAAACCAAGTAATTTGGGTTTATGCAGGTCACATTAAGCATTCTGAATTTTATCCTAAGAAAAATTAATAAGTTTTAATAAAGTCTATCCATATCAGAGTCATGGAACATATAGGACCATTTACTTGTCTATTTTTTCTTTCGTTGTAGTAAATTGCAGAAGCAGTGTTGGTGGAATGCCAGAACAGTGTTTATGACATTCCCCAAATTTAAGGATGGAAATCTCCAAGGGGTAGGAAAGGCAAAATTCAGAACAACTGTCTACTTTGGTGCAAATAAGCTTCTGCCTTCTTCATAGTGGAACAGTTCCTATATGATCCCCTTCACTAAATGGTTCTCAACTTTATGATATTAGAAGATAATGGGGGCAATAACCAGGTCAGTCTAAGTAAGAGGAGGTCCTTACTGTTGAGACTGCAGTCTCCAACCTTGTAACTAGGGTCTCTTTTTTCTGTTACTTAGGAATGAAGACTCACATCACAAATTAAATAGTCTTGCCCCATCTTGTCTTATTCCAAGTATTCTCCACTTTGAGAGCTTTTGCTGACCATCCATAAGAGATGTGAATATTTTGTATTTTCTGCTCATAAGTCAGAAGGCTCATTAATATATATCTTCCCAAACTTCTTCTTAAGCCATCCATATTATTTATTTCTTATAAATGTCTGATTATTCTGTCAAAGTATTATTCATAGAGAACTTACCTCAGACCTTCTTTCCCTCCTTGAGGTAAAATTGAAAATGCGATTGTGCCATCTGAGGTTCTGGCTACTAAGAGATTTTACTTTCTTCACTATAATTTAGAGTTATATAAAGCGGGATTTTTAATGACATGGCACACTTTTTGCCAGTTTAAGTAAAGAGCATAGTGTTATCTGTAAACCATGCTTGAGTGTTTTTCTCATCAAACCAGTGATCATAAAGATTACTGATACTATCATATATGTATTTTGAGACGATACATAGAGGGGCTGCACAGGCAAGCGATAAGTGTGAGTCAACTAATGCAAATTGCTTGTAATGATACAGACATGCCTGGAAGACTCTCATATGTACTACTTTTATCCCTAGATAAAGTGCTGCTGGGAATGTCTAAATTTATTGGTAATAGAATGCATTAACTCCTAAGTCACCATGTGCAATTCATGTTGGACAATCATCTCATATCCCATGGTTAGGCATTTTAATTTATATCACTGTCCAGACACAAGAAAAGAACAATATTTCAAAAAGAAAATAATTTAATATATCATAGCTTTCCCCCCCCAGTCCTTGGGGCATATTGTGAATTTTATTATAAGAAATGTTTATCTTCTTCTAATGAGCTTTGCCATAAATTAATCCAAACCTATTTTTGCAATAGATACTTAAGCAACGCTAAACCAATGAGGTTATATTGGTTAGACAGCACAGTTGTTTATGTGAAAATGGATTATCATTGCATCTAAAATAACTACTGTCCTCTCCTTTTCAAGTACCACCATGATAAGAATGTCAGTTTCATAAGAGTATGTCTTTTAGGACTGTGAAATGGTCAAAGTCCTTCCTTGATTATAAAATGGTCAAGCTCCATCAAGACTAAGTTGTTGTTCATAATTCCAAAAGATAATTTACTACTGTGGTAAGACACTGTACGTGGAATACTGCTATTCTTGCCAGAGGGAGTGGGGAACTGATTCTAGTTTTTATGATTTCTGGGTTAGATAGAACATTTTTTTAAATAAAAAAATCAGCAACAGTATATCAGGTACCAACTCATTTACTTATTCATTTGAAGAGACCATATCTGAAATAGCAGTGATAACTGAAGCCACTATTTGATTAAAATTGTGATGATAAACTAATTTTATATGACATCTATTTCATCTTCCAGAAATAATTGATAATTATATGGGAATGTGAAATAAATATTAATTTAAGCTACAAGAATCAAAACTGTATGATACTGGCACAAAAACAGCCACGTAGCTCAATGGAAAAGGATAAAAAGCCCAGAAATATACCTATAAACCTATATAGTCCATTAATCTATGACAATGGAGGTGATAATATGCAATGAAAAAAGAGTCTCTTCAATAAGTGGTGCTGGGAAAACTGGAGAGCTACATATAAAAGAATGAAATTAGAAATTTTCTAACATGATAAACAAAAATAAACTCAAAATGGATTAAAGACCTAAATATAAAACTGGATACCTTAAAGCTCCCAGATATAAACATAGGCAGAGCACTCACTGACATAAATCACAGAAATATTTTGGGGGCCACCTAATTAAACTTAAAAGCTTTTACACAGTAAAAGAAACCATAAACAAAAGGACAACCTATGAAACGGGAGAAAATATTTGCAAATCATGTGACTGACAAGGGATTAAATCTCCAAAATATACAAACAGATCATACAGCTCAATATTAAAAAAAGAACCCACAAAATGAGCAGATCTTCTCCTAAGAAGACATACAGATGGACAAAAGGCATATGAAATGATGCTCAGCATCTGTAATTATTAGAGAAATGCAAATCTAAGTTACAATAAGGTTACCTTACAATTGTCAAAATAGCCATCATCAAAAAGTTTATAAATAATAAATGCTGGAGGGGGTGTGGAGAAAAGGGAATCCTCTTACATTCTTGGTAGGAATGTAACTTGGTACAACCACTATGGAGAAAAGTATGGAGATACCTTATAAAACTAAAAAGAGTTAACATATGATCCAGCAATTCCACTCCTGATCAAATATCTGGAGAAAACCGTAATTCGAGAAGATACATGGACCCTAATGTTCATAGAAGCACTATTTATAATAGCCAAGACATGGAAGCAACCTAAATATACATCTACAGAGGAATGGACAGAGAAGATATGGTACATATATACAATGGACTATTATTCAGCCACGAAAAATGAAATAATGCCATTTGCACCAATATTGATGGAGCTAGAGATTATCACACTAAGTGAAGTACATCAAAGACAAATATCATATAATATCACTTATATGTGGAATCTAAAAAAGATACAAATGAACTTACTTACAAAATAGAAAAACAGATTTGAAAACAAATTTGTGGTTACCAAAGGAGAAAGATGGGGAGAGGAATGAATTAGGCATTTGGGATTAACGCAGAAACGCTATTTTATACATATAATAGATGGCAAAAAGGACCTACTGTATAGCACAGAGAACTGTACTTAATATTTGGTAGTAACCTATACAAGAAAATAATCTGAAAAAGAACAGATATATGTATATGCATAACTGAATCACTTTGCTGCACACCTGAAACCAAAACAACACTGTAAATCAAATTGGTATAAAATAAATAATAAAATTTAAAAATAAATATATTTACCAATTTATCACAGGAAAAGATGCTTGATATTACTAATTATTAGAGAAATACAAATCAAAACTACAATGAATTTATCACCTCGCACTGGTCAGAATGGTCATCATGAGAAAGTCTACAAAAGAATAAATGCAGAGGCTGTGGAGAAAAAGGAAACTTCCAACACTGTAGGTGGAAATGTAAATTGGTGCACCCACAATGGAGAACAGTATGGTTTCCTTACAAAACTAAAAATAAAGTTACCCTATGATTCTACAATCCCACTCCTGGGCCTCTTGGATAGAACAGGGAACTATACTCAATATCTTATAATAATCTATAGTGGGGGATAATGTAAAAATAGGAATATATAACCAAATCACTTTGCTGTACATCTGAAAATAACACAACACTGAAAATCAACTATATTTCAATAAAAATTTTTAAAAAATTAGATGGTTGAATAAACTCCCCTGAACTTTCCAAAGGTGTGATATTGGTTTCAGTTTATTGAGTAAATGCTAATGTATGATCACTGTATACCAAATACTATTTTATATGTGCTCTGTAAAATATATAGCAATTCTATAAAATATATAATATTCAAGTATATGCATATAATCTAAAGGCCAAAGTTATCAAGATATTTGTGTAAGGTCACAAAGCATTTAAGTATTAGAACTGTGATTTTTAACCTATGTAGACTGATTCCAGAAGCTACGGTCTTAACTACTACTTTGGGAAATAGAGACATATTTGTAGGAATTTCCATTTGGATGTTCTCATAACAGATTTTATTTCTTTGGTCAAAAGATAATATTGGAATTTTTAAATTACAGAGCATATTAATATCTTAACTATAGATCTAGTAAATTGTGAAAGAATATGGATTATTTTTAGAGTCAAAGTAGGCTTACCGTGAGGTGAATTCTATTCAAGGCTTCATTTATTGCTTCCTGCTTTAGTCTCCACTGTAATAAAGAAAAGAAGAGCATGTTTTTGTTGCCAGAATAATGAAAAATTAGAGCTACTCTTGACACTCAAAACATCTAAGTGTTTCATTTTCTGGTTATATAGTTATTCCTTTCTCTTTAGAGAAGCCCAGAAAGAAGATTCTGAGGATGTATTTTTCTTATTATTTTAGGTTTTTCTGAGTCTGTGAACTCAATTGACTTAGGAAATAATTCAGTAATCATATTCTAATATTTCAAGTCCAGGCTCCATTTTTTAAGCCTAATTTTATTTTATTTTTTAAATTATTAATTGTGGAATATTAGCAGGTTGCTAATCATGTGATCTTAGCTGGTATTCAAAACTCTTGCATGTGAAACACTTCTGATTAGCACCCTGGTCCTGCTGTTTACAGTACTCAGTTTGCCCTGGTCACTTTGCCCCTCATAGATCCTTCTTTGCCCACTAAAATCAATGAGCCATTTTCAACTGAAGTGAATGTCAAAAGTATCATAATATTAAAGGGTTTATATCATAATATATTAATCATTAGTCACCATTGAGATTCAGTCCCGGACAATCAACCAGGCAAACAATTAATACTTTATTCTGATGACTGACAAGAAACCAACAAGCACAAAAATAATCTCCAAGTAGAAATGTATGGGATGTAAATAAAGAAGTTTGAGTGGGTTTATAGTCTGTAAATCAATTTATTTTGCATCTAAATCCCCTTATAGGACCCTTCATATGTCTGCTTCGCCAAATCCTTGAGGAATTCATTAGTGAGTAATGTGTCAGCATCTTTGAAACGTATTTTAAAGCTTTGGAAACCATTTATTTTTATATAGGGGAAGAAGTGTAGTGTAGTGATTAAGAGGAAAACTATGAACCCTGTTTCATACTCACTGCTTATTAGTTTGGCAAATGTGTAAAAACTCTGCTTCTTTATCTTCACTTATAAAACAAGAATGTCACTAATAAAGACCTAACCGAATTGCTACTCATGTTTCCTAACAGAAGGTCCCCCACCTTCTGCAATCTGAAAGCCTTATATGATTTCCTAAAGCCTGGATATCAGTGAGTGCCACTCAATGCTAATCATACAAAGTGCTGAAATTCTTCTTTGTTCCTATTTGGGGATTTCAATATTAATGCCGGATTAAAATATCTGTTTATTTTGCTTTGTTTTCTTTTTGCACTTTTTTTTTTTGGTATCTGATTAGGTATACCTTGGTTCCATCGCTCTGCTCAAAATGCCAATGTAGTCGATTAAGAAAATATCTAGTCTTTTCATCTTTTATTCTAAAAAGTGAGCTCTGTATACTATGACATCTTAAGACTGCACATTCTTTATAAAGTTCAGGTGATTGGAAGATAAGAGAATGATACATATCTGCTTTAAAGGTAGATCACACAACTCTCTGTACTCTAGAGTAACTTTCTGATTGTATTTATCTCCTGTGGTTTAATGTCCTACAAAAAGAGGACTTGTTAGTCAATTGAAAATAAGTGTTCCAATCCATAAGGCAATTAAATATGATTGTGAAATTTGCAAATTCCATCCAAAATTGAAAAGATTAGGTGTTGTAGTGAAATATGAGTGGGAATATGTTTGTAACAAGATACCTTTCATTAGAACATGATGGAAGATAATGTGAGAGAAGGAATGTGTACATATGTATGACTGGGTCACTTTGCTGAATAGCAGAAATTGACAGAACATTGTAAATCAACTATAATAAAAAATATAGCCTTTAATTTTTTTATTTCGTGTCTAAACTCAAGAAATACTGCCCTTTCAGTGTACCCTGTGTACCAAGAGTATCTATAATTCTAATAGAGCAGATATAAGCAAAATGCAGAGCAATGCATGTCAATAAGCCAGCAAATTCATACTAATAAAATGTGAATTACATTTCACTTGCCTTATAACCAAAGGTTTTACTCTTTTCTAGCTTGATGATTATTAACTTTTAGTTTTAATAATTTAGATATTTATTTTGAAGTCAAATTTCAAAATTTAAATTAATTGTGTAGATGTGTTTTCATATGTGCATTGTCATGCAGCAGATGTGTTCTTTGCAAGGTGTTATATTCTAATTTGAGACTATTTTAAGTTTCCCATAGAGAACTGTATAATTTTAATTAAAGAATAGCTTTGTGCTGAAAATAAGTATTTCCCAATTCTTTTGATCTGTAATTTCTGAAAAAGAATTACATCTGCTCTTTCTTTGGTATTTTGTCTCATCTCATCATATAGCAATTGAAAAAAGCATCTGTGATGCTTAAATAAATCTGTCTTGAACACAGCACAGTTACCTAACTGATATCTCCATTTCAGTTCTTGACTCAATTCAATCTAGTCTCCATAAGCAACAAAATTAAGCTTTCAAAGTGTAAATTAGATCACATTTTTTCCCATTAACATTAGAACTGAATCCCAATTTTGCTATGATCTAAAAGACTTTCATAATTTGCCCCTTTTCAGCTCCCATACCTACCTGTGTCAGTCTCCTCATTGTTTTCTAAATACTTTTCAAATTTATTTATCTTTTAGTTTTTATATTTGTTAAGCATTATTAGGCTAAAAGATATGCATCACTCCCTTTACTCAGAAAAAAACACATCAAAACACGAATTTTTTTTTGCTATTTTGGTACATCTAGCTCCTTTTCAGAACTCAGGCAGATATAAATAAATCTCTTCACAGAGATTTTTTTTCATTCTCTTATCTTTATCCTTGATACCAGATTCTTCAAAAGATTAATATTAATTTGATTTAATTGTTTACTTTCTTTGGGAGTCTTTATCTAGATTTGAAGTACCTGTTAGATCAGGTACTTCATTTGCTGTGCTTATAATTTCATGATGTATGAAGTAAAATACTTGGTGCATACAGATATACAATTTATTTAATGAATAGAATAAATGAATACAGGTTCATGATAAAACCCTCTTATTTGTATATATGCATTAGTATTACTTTCATTTTAATTGTTCAATTGTAAATAACTGTAGCTGAAGAGTTCACAAATGTGTTGAATAACAGACTGAATTAGAGTTTTCAAAGACTTAACAAATCTTCAAGAAAGGGAATTATCCTGGAGAATAAATGCTATTAATTATATTATTTATAGTTATGCCATTTTCTCAATAACAGCACATTTATAAATTAAAAATGTATATTAATGCATACATATATGAGTGCATAATGAGTATATATGAGTACATGGGTTATTTTATTAGTCATACCATTACTTTAATAGTATAAAATTTGTCACAGAAACAAAATATATGGTAAAATATGTGTAAAGAATACATAAAATATCTACACATATGTAAATGTATACATAAGTATCAATTAAATATATGTATGTGCATGTATGTATATGTGTGTGTGTATGTGAGAATCTTGTTTCCATTTGGAAATGTGTTTTCTGTTGTTCTGCTCTTTGTGGAAGAAATACACGAGTAAATCAGCTTTTAATGTTACAAATATTACAGTAATTTAGAGAGAAAAGAAAAGAGTATCAGGAAAATAAAACTTATCAGGAAAGAAAAATTGTAGCTGAAGCTTGACAGGTAAATACAGATTGGAAGGGTAATATTGTTAAAATGGTATTAAAATGCCTACAGCAATCTACAGATTTAAAACAACCTTTATCAGAATTCCAATGGCATTTTTTATAGTAAAAGAAAGGCAATTCTAATTTTCAACTGGAATCATAAAAGACTTCTTAACAGCTAAAGCAGTCTTGAGAAAGGAAAACAACGGTGGACAGATATCACTTCCTGATTCCAAAGTATATTACAGAGCCACAGTAATTAAAAATTGGCATAATGACATATAGATCAAGGATGCAGAATGGACAGTCCAGAAGTAAACCTGCACATAAATGGTAAGCTGATTTTAGACAAGGTTCCCAAGAATAAACAATAGGGGAAAGACAGTGTTTTCAACAAATGGTGCTGGGAAACTGTATATCCACACGTAAAAGAATGAAAATTATAATCTTACTTTATACCATACCAAAAAATCAACCCAATGTGGATTAAAGATTAAACATGTCTCAAAACTATAAAACTTCTAGAAGAAAACATACAGAAAAAATCTTTATTACACTGGTCTAGTCAATGATTTCTTGGATATGACACTGAAAGCAAAAGCAGCAAAAGCAAAACCATTGAAGTGAGACAACATCAAGCTAAAAAACCTTCTGCACAAAGTATAGAATAATTTACAGAATAAAAGGGAAACCTAAAAATTGAAAGAGAATCTTTAAAACTATATATATATATATATATATATATATATATGTATATAAGGGGTTAATATTCAAACTATATAAAGAACTCCTACAAGTCAATGATAAATAACAATAACATATGATTAAACAAGGGCAGAGGACTTGAAAAGACATTTATCCAAAGAAGAAATACGAATGGACAACAGGTGTATGTAAAGTTGGTCAACATCACTAATCATCAGGAAAAACAAATCAAAGCTACAATGAGTTGCCACCTTACTTACATACATTAGAATGGCTATTAACAACAAACAAGCAAAAAAAGACAAGATGTAGAGAAATTGGAACCCTTACACATAGCTGACTGGAATGTGAATTGGAGAAGCTTTTACGGAAAATAGTATAGAGATTTCTAAAAAAATTAAAAATAGGACTACTATATGATTTAGCAACCTCACTTATGAACATATGGATAAAAAAATTGAAACCAAGATCTTGAAAGGATATCTTCACTTCCGTATTTACTGGAACATAATCACAAAATAGTCAAGATAACAATATAGGTATAAAACGGAGTGTTCAGTCTTAAGAAAGAAATTCTGCCATATGTGAAAACATGGATGAATCTGCCAGATATTACACTAAGTACAATAAACTATTCATAAAAGGACAAACACCGAATGATTTCACGTGTAGGAAGAAACAAAAATAGACTCATAGAAGCAGACAGTAAAATAGTGGCTGCTTGGGGATGAGGGGAGAGGGAAAAGAGGAGCTGCTATTCAATGGGTAGAAAGTTTCAATTATATAAATTCCAAAGGTCCTGCTGTAAAACATCTTGCCTGTAATTAATAATATTGTATTCTGCACTTAAAAATTAGTTAAAAAGTTAGATCTCATATTAAACATTCTTAACACAACCACCTGAATAAATATGTTCATAAATACATAAATGTTGGTCACATTAAAAAATGTAAAAGGAATTATCCTGAATACAAAGTATATAGAACAAAGCCAAGGAAAAGCAAATATATTTGGGATAAACCAGGTTGCTTGGCAGGGTCCTAGTTGTATGCAGTTGTTTACATATAATGGTGTGGACACAGATACAACTTTTTTTATTGTATTTAATTATTTAAATTATTTGCCACAACCGAGGCATCTGTCAGTTTCTAAATCAAGGATCAAACACATTCCACAGCTGTGATCTGAGCCACAGCAGTGACAACACTGGATCCTCAATCCACGAGGCCACAAAGGAACTTCTTGATTGTACTTTAAAACCATTATATTTTAAATTAAATATTTTCTATCATAATCATTACATGATTTTTTTGAATTTGCAATTATTCTCCAATTCTATTAAATTTATAGGTTTAAAAACAATAAATTCAGATGGGACAGATTATTATTCCTAGTTTACATGTTAGGTAAGATAAAAGTAAATATAAAATTCTCAATAAAATTTGACAGTTTGACTAATAGCTCAAATAGCATCGTTTATTATTATTTTTAAAAAAGTCATTCAAAAACAAAATTTCTTTTAAAAACCCAGTAAAATGTTCTAAAGTAATTTTACATTTTAAAAAGGACAAATGGGTAAGCATTCTCCTCAATTTGTTTCAATACAAAACACTGAAACATATGAAGAAACATAATTTACCTTGACACAGCATCATTATTTGTTAAGATAAATTAATAAACAACACCTTTGGGTGCAACCAATCTATTCTATTGCTGTCAGTGTTGATTAGAATATCTGTCTAAACTGTGATAAACTGTGAATGTATTAATATATGATAGTGTCTTTTGTTTATTTAATGTGAAGCAATTACCACTTATTCATTCCACCAATCACAATTTTCCGTGAGTGATTCTGCCTCTTGCTTACAGTGTTCAAATGAACAGGGCCATTAGTCACATTTTATTGTTGCCCAAAGCTATGATTTACTTTGAGTTGGAGATACTGTGGTGATTTAAATAGGTAAGATGTAACCTCACTAATCAGTTTTATTCAAGAGATATATGATTACCAATATCACAGAAAGATATCACAAATGAAGACAACATAAATTGAATCTCAGTGTATTGTAACAACATTTGATTCAAATCTTCCATGAAAGTTTTTTCTAATAAGTAGTACAATATTTCTTTTTATTAATATTTGGTTTTATAAGCACTTCACCCTTACAAAACAGTTATGGTCAAACTAATTGGATGCTGTATCGAAAGCTTATGACATAATTATAAAAATCTTTCTATTTTCCAAAAAGTGATGCATTTAATAATTAATTTTCTCTCATTTCTTGTTTTGCTACTTTTTTTGGGGGGGAAGACTAGATGTTTCTATATTTATCAAATAATTATATCCATTATGACTAAATTAATCTTATGTTCACTGTTTCATGAATTGTTTTGAATGTCAAAATTGGTTTTATTTTCAGATTTTGGATTGACATATTTTATTTACTTCATATATCCCATGCTATAATAATGTGTATCTTTCATTCTGTAACTATAAAGAGTTTGCATCATTTCTCTAATATATGTGGACCAGTTATTAACATAGGAAGAAACATGCTACAGATGAGTCAAAGATATTGCTTGCTTATAGTATTAGTCACAGTTTCTCCAGTTGTATTTTCTGCAATGTGTTCAGAAAATGTGGCCTGTCATTAAAATTCTTTTAACATTTTGAGCAAAAGAATCAAGCCAAATAAAGTTTTTTTAGAAACATTGATATGTAAAATCTTAAATACTGAGGTATGTAGGTACATGAATAGCAGTGACATAACGTGGCTAACACTACAGCAAAGTGGTCCTGCAAGAAATATACTGCATGGTGTACAAATGTATTTATCGAAAGTATTTGCTTTTTGTCCAGTATTATTAAAAGCAAATATGAGTACACTACCTTTGCTATCAAAGCAGATCTAGATTTATCTACAAAGCACAAGTTAGTGATGAATGTGAGAGGCTATTAATTGAAACTACCATATTTTGTATATATTTTCCTATAAATTAGTTAAGGTATCCCCAAACTCAGGATTTGAACATCCCATTTATTGGAATGAAAATTCAGTACGATTTTTTAATCCTTTCAAGACCCTTACCATATGTTATTACTCACGGAGGAAATTTAGTGTTTGTTTGTAGAAAATATTCTGTATCAAAAAGAGCTCAGATTATTCTCAAAAGCAAGAATAAATCTATATAAAACTCATTATGTAGGTGGACTTATATTCAATTTACTTTCTCTTTTAGGAAGTCAAATTTTAAAAAAGGAATGTGAGTCTCAGAGAGTGGTAATAATGCAATCAAAACCAAGATGAATTGAGTGAAAAGTATAGAAATCAATATTATCAATGGTTGCCATTAAAATTAAGTGTAATTTAGGTTATAGTTTAAATCTAACATTTATGAATTAATAATGTACCGTTAGTTGATCTATCCACCTTTCAAACACTCATAAACTATCAAGATAGCATAACACAACTAGGCAAGTGAAATCATACATATGTGATATTACATTCAATGATGATAAGTTTCATGGATGAGATTATTATTAGTAACAGGTGAAAATATGTCACTAATAATAATTTTAAGAGGCTAATATTGCCATTGTACTATATCTGTACTTAAAATCCAGCATATTAAAATAATACTGACAATGCATATCTTCAGAAATACACTTGTGAGGAGTTCCCATCGTGGCGCAGTGGTTAACGAATCCGACTAGGAACCATGAGGTTGAGGGTTCGATCCCTGGCATCACTCAGTGGGTTAAGGATCCGGTGCTGCATTGAGCTGTGGTATAGGTTGCAGAGGCGGCTCAGATTCCCCCTGCTGTGGCTGTGGCGTTGGCTGGCGGCTACAGTTCCGATTAGACCCCTTGCCTGGGAACCTCCATATGCTGCAGGTGCGGCCCTAGGAAAAAACACAAAAAGACAACAACAAAAAAGATATACATTTGTTATAATTCATTATGGTCTTCATCTTTTGTTCCATTATAAGACCATAGACATATATTCAGAGCTCTTTTTGATACAGAATATTTTCTACAAACAAACATCATTAATTTTTCCAAAATGTATTGATTTATATGCTTCCCAAATTAGTTGTTCTCTGGTATTTCCCCATTTAATTCCACATTTCCACTTGGTCTGAATTTTTTTTTCCTCTCACACTCCACATCCAGTCAACCAGCAAATTATTTCAGTGCTAAGATTTAAATACATTCGTAGCTTGTCATTTTGTGTGCTTTAGATGAAAAATAATTTTTTCTTCTTCTTTAGCATTACAGCTTTGAAAAACGAATCTATAAGGCATAAGCCTTGTATTTGGGATTCCCTAGTATACATAGCTGGTAATAATAATGCAATAATTTTATATAGAGTGGTATTAATTACACAGAATACACTGAAGTTAGAGTAGCAGTAAATTAAAACAGAAGTAAATTAAAAATATAGCCACTCACAGAAATAATAGGTTGCTTTTAAAATCTAGCTTAATAATTCTATAACTTTATCCATTAATATTTTACTTTCTTTAGTGGTATTAAACTAGTTTATTAAAGACAGAATCCAATTTGCATAGACAGCTTGATAATGAAAACCTTTTTCTTAATTTACAGAGCATCATAAAAGGAATGTATAATAAGTGAAATTCTCACTCTCTCCCTTACTCAAGGATTCTCAAATGGAACATTATTAGTATTTAAGGCAGGAATCATCTTTGCTATCAAATTCATTGACGGGCCACTTAGCATCCAGACCCTTGAGGAACTGTCTGTAATATTTACCATTATTTTGACACCCAAAATGCACTTAAAGGGTTCTAGAAGCCTTCAAATAAGAGCAGTACTGTCTGGATTACTCATAAACTAGATAACTTCTGTTTCTTAATATAATGGTGACTAGTATCTACCAAAGCTTCATACTGTGTAAAACACATTAAAGAAGTTAATGTACAATGAAACAATGGATTCATCAGCAAGTGCTGTATAGAACATTATTCTTCACTGTGAGCACCCAAGAACTAAACTCTTCTTGCGTTTGTCTAGTCTGCTCGATGTTACAGCTTTCATCTACATAGGAAATACAATTGGAAACAACCCTAAGTGTACTAGAATTGGAAATTTTACTACAATTGCAACTTTCTAATTTGACAATACAAAGCAATACTCCAACATTGAAAGTTAGTAAAAAAATCCTGATTTAACCTATTTAATTCAAAAAGTGAACATTCTATATATATGTGTGTGTGTGTGTGTATAATTCTTATTTTTATTGAGTTCTGTGGGTGAAAATTAAAAAATTAATAGAGAACCTATTTGCCTCATTGAGATTTCTGTATAAAAAGGAATAGAAATAATTACATAGAAATTACAATATAGTATTAAAATGTTTTTATATGGGGAAAGTACAGACACACACACACATATGTCTGTGTGTGTGTGTGTGTGTGTGTGTGTGTGTGTGTTTGTGTGTGTGTATGGGGGAAATACTATACTATGATTCAGAGGTTAGAGAGGGTACTTCCAACTTACCAAATAGTGACAACCAAATTTATATATATGGATAAAGAAAAATCCAATGAATTTAAAAGTGGTCCTTTTTTTTAACCACTTAGCTTTTCTCTTTTTTCCCCTTTTTGAGAGCCAGACACTAATGATTAAGACATTCAAAATAAACTGGATATATAATGGAAATTAGAAAGTCACCCAACATACCCAGGGGAAGGTCTAGGTTCAGAAAAAAACTTGAAAAGAACTTAAGTTCACACATTAGGCTGACCCTTATAACAGTGCCAACCTACAGCAATTAAAAAACAAACAAACAAACTGAAAACCCTGAGAAATGGGGAGGATCTGATTGCCAAAATTGCCACAACATTGGATTTAAATTTCCAGTTTTCAACAACAACAAAAAAAAATTGCAAGTCATACAAAGAAACAGGAAAATGTGACTTAGTCAGAAGGAAAATAGTAACAATGAAAACAACCATAGAATAGCCTAGATGATGGATATGTTAGTCAAATACTTTAAATTAACTACGTAAAGATGCTCAGAAAAGTAAGACCTTTAGTAAGTCAAGAAAGTGATGTGTAAACAAATAGAAATATCAACTAAAAGATAGAAAGCCTAAAAATATACCAAAAATAGATCCTGGAGCTGAAAAGTACAGTAATTAAAATAAAAAATTCATGTGAGAAACAAATGTAGAATTGAGCAGGTAGAAGAAAGAAATCAGAAAACATGAAAATGGGCCAATAGAAACTATTGATTCTGAGTAATCAAAAGAACACAGATTGAAGAAAAGTGAACAGATCTTAAGGGACCTTTGGGACACCATCAAATGGACTAACATAAGCATTGTTGGAGACTCAGAGGAAGTAGAGAGATAAAAACAGACAGAGAGGATATTTGAATAAATAGTGGAAGAGAACGTCCAGAATTTCATAGGAACCATAAATATAATCTCATAGATACTAAACTGAGCCACCTTCACTTGAAACAATGAAAGGCCAAAAAATAAGTTTTGAAAGCAGGAGTAGAGAAGGAACTCTTCACACATAAGGAATCATCAAACAATTATAAACGTATTTTATCAAAAACTTTAAAAGCAAGAAAGCAGTGGCTGACATTCAGAGTGCTAAAAGAAAAGAAAAAAAATCACCAAAAATTCTGTATCCAACAAAACTACCACCCAAAAGTGAGAGACAAATTAAGACATTCTCAAATAAAATTCAAAGGATTTTGCTAGACTTGACCTGCCTGGCAAGAAATTTTAAAGGGAGATCTGCAGAGTGAAATAAAAGTGAACTAGACAGAGACCTGAAGATATATGTGATATAAAGTTCTCAGTAAAAGTAAATATATGGAAAATTATAAATAGTAGTACTATTGCAACAATGATATAATTCAAGTTTTTGTTATCTACATCTTTTGACATCTTTTTTTAAAAAAATTATTAGTCTAAAAACTGTTATTATAACTTCAGCTTGTAACTCCACATATTGCTTTCTACATAATTTAATATACCAATGCAAGAAAAACTAGTTTTTTTTGGATATGTGGTAAATACATACAAAATTTTATGACATCAACAACTGAAAGTATTGAGGATAGACCTGTTAAATGAGCAGAGTTTTATATGTTAATAAAGTTAAGCTTACATAAATCAGAATAGAAGTATCATAACTTCAAGATGTCAAATATAATCATCATGGTAACCACAAAGAAAATTGCTAAACAATATGGATAAGGAATGAGAAGGTAATTTAAATATTTCACTAGAGAAAAATAACTAAATTCAAAAAGAAACAGCAATACAGGAATTGTAGTACAAAAATTAAAATATAAGAGTATGGAGCATAAATAGAAAAATAGCAGAAGTAGGTCTCTTTTATCAGTAATTACTTTAAATGTAAATAGACTATAGTTTCTAATCAGAATACAAACATCGAAAGAATTAGTTTTTAAACATGATCCAATTACATGACACCTATAAGTGACTCAGATGGTGTCCAAATACAAAATAGGTTGAAACTGAGATGATGAAAAATGATATCCCATGCAAACAGTACCCCAAAGAGAGCAGGAGTGACTACACAACATTAAACAAAATACAATTTTCATCAAAGAAGATTTCAAGAAGCAAAAAGTTTCAATACAGCAAAAGATGTAATATTATAGACATTTACACACCAAAGAGAATAATAAAATATATAAAGCAAAAATTGACAAAATCGAAGGGAATAATAGATCACTCAAAAATAACAGAGGCATCAATACCTCGTTCTTAATAATGGATAGAAAGAGAAAAGAGTAAAGAAATAGAGAACTTGAACAACACAATAAATAAACTAGATCTAACAGACATGTATAGAACATTCATTCCATAAACAACAGAATTCTTCTCAGGTACACTTGAGACATTTTTCATGATCTATCATAGAAGCCACAAATTAAGTCTCAGTAGATTAAAAATAATAGATGCCATACAAATGATATTATCTAAAAACAATAGATGAAATTATAAGTCAATAACAGAAGGAAAACTGGAAAATTCATATTGTGGAATTAATTACCATAACTGTAAACAGCTGATTGATTAAATAAGAAGTAAAACTGGCAAATCTGTAGCTAGATGGACTATGAAAAAGTGAGAGGGCTCAAATGAACTAAAATCTGCAAATAAAATGGAGACATTAATATATATTCTATAGAAATATAAAGGTTTACCAGATAAAATTTTAAAGAAATAGAAAATATGAATAGGCATCTAATGAGATGCACTCAATAATCCAGAATCTTCCAGCAACAAAAACTTCTGAACCAGAGAGGCTTCTTGACTAATTCTATCAAACATTTCAAGAACTAACACCAGTATCAAATTTAGCAAAAATTTGAAGAAGGAAGATACCCAGACTTATTCCATGAGGCAAGCATTAATTACCCAGATCCTGAAATCAGAAAATCAGGTAAACTAAAGACGATATCTCTTATAAATATTGATATAAAAATCCTAAACAAACTGAATTCAGAAGCACATTAAAAAGATGGTACCACATACGAAAATTAATCAACATAATAATACACGATTAACAAAATAAAGGAATAAAGACAAAAAATCATATGAATTGGTGCAGAAAAAAACATGCAACAGTCCTTTTGCACTTTTCTGGTAGTTGTTCTTCCTTTGTGCTCTCTCCTTTTTAATATCTCTGCAATCCACTATGAGTATATCTGTTTGCATGGACTTGGCCTGCTAGACTGAAATTCACGACATCAGGGAAAATGTCTTATATGCCTTTGTATTCCCAGTGACTGTCAGAAAGACAGCCAAACACATAAACGATTCCACAAAAAGAAGAACATTTTTATTTCCTTATCCAGAGCTCACTAATCAGATTCCAGACACATTGGGAGCTCCAGCGCCACAGCGAGACAGGCAGAGTACTCACCCACCGATGGACCCTTGCAGCCCGGGCTTCCCGGAGGAAAATGAAAGCTTTTAAGAGGAGATTGGATTAAGATGGTGGAATAGAAGGACTGGAGATCAACTTCTCTCCCGAAAAACAGCAAAACTACAACCAAATGCCGAGCAGCCTTCAACCAGATGGACTGTAAACTTCCAAAAAAGATATTCTGCTCCAGAAGACAAAGCAGAGACCACATTAAGAGGTAGGAGGGGCAATTACACGATAGAAGAAACCCCATACCTCCTGGGTGGGAAGCCCCACAGACTGGAAAGTAACTGCATCACAGAGACTCACCTACAGGACTGAGAGTTCTGAGCCCCACATCAAAACCCCATGCCTGGGGAGCGGGCACAGGGAGAAAGAGCCCCTGGAGCATCTGGCATTGAAGGCCAGCGGGGCTTGTGTGCAGGAGCTCCACAGGACTGGGGGAAACAGAGACCCCATCCTTGAAAGGCACACGCAGACTTTCATGTGCACTGGGTCCCAGGGCAAAGCAGTCTCCAGAGGAATCCAGGTGGAACCTGACTGCAAATCTTGGACGATCTCCTGGGAAAACAGGGGTGACTGTGCCTTGTTGTGGGGGAAGGACATTGGAGGTGAAGCTCTCGGGGACATTCAGCAGCCTGCTTTTCTCTGGAGGTGGCCATTTCTGGGAAAATCTGGTCCCTCCCAACAGTGCTAAGAAGCCCCAGGCCAAACAGCAATCCAGGTGGGATCTCAGCCCCACCCATCAGTAAACAGGCTGCCTAAAGACCCCTCAGGCATACAGCCAGCCACTAATCTCATCCAGAGACAAAGCCCCACCCATTAGAGGGAGAGGAATCAACCACACCTACCAGTGAGCAAGCGACACTCCCTCCCATCAGGAGGACTACAGCAAGCCCCCTCCACACCAACTTTAGCCAGAGGGGAGGCAAACACCTGAACTAAGAAAGGCTACAACTCTATTGTCAGCACAAAGGTCACCACACCAAAAACCTATAAAAATGAAAAGACAGAAAACTCTAATCCAGATAAGGGAGAAAGAGAAAAGCCCAGAAAAACACCTCAGTGATGAGGAGATTACCAGCCTCCCAGAAAGAGACTTTAGACTGTTGATGCTGAAGATGATGCAAGGCATTGGAAATAAACTAGAGGCAAAGATTGAACATTTACAAGAAACACTGAGCAAAGAAATACAAGCTGTAAAAATTAAACAAGAAGAGATGCAAAATACAATCACTGAAATAAAAATTCATTAGAAGCAGCCAAAAGTAGAATGCAGGAGGCAGAAGAATGAATCAGTGAGGTGGAGGACAGATTAGTGGAAATCACTAATGCAGAAGAGAAAAGAGAGAAAAGATTGAAAGGAAATGAGCAGCGTCTCAGAGAAATCTGGGATAATGTTAAACGCACCAACATCCATATTTCAGGGGTGCCAGAGGGAGAAGAGAGAGAGAATGGGACAGAAAAAATATTCGAGGAGATTATAGCTGAAAACTTTCCTAATATGGGAAAGGAACCACTCACTCAAATTCAGGAAGCACAACGAGTACCATATAAAATAAACCCAAGGAGGAACACACCGAGACACATATTAATCAAAATGACCAAAATTAAAGACAAAGAGAAAATACTGAAAGCAGCTAGGGAAAAGAAACAAATGACATAGAAGGGAACCCCAATAAGGTTATCAGCAGATTTTTCAGCTGAAACCCTGCAGGCCAGAAGGGGTGACATGATATACTAAATGTGATGAAAGGGGAAAACTTCCAAGATTACTTTATCCAGCAAGGCTCTCATTCAGATTTGAAGGAGAGATCAAAACCTTTACAGAGAAGCAAAAGCTAAGAGATTTCTGCAACACTAAACCAGCTTTACAACAAATCCTAAAGGAACTTCTCTAGGCAGAAAAGAAAAGGCCTCAACCAGAAACAAAAACACCACAAATGACAAGGCCCACCAATAAAGGCATATATACAGTAAAGATACTAAATCATCCATGCACAATTATGCTACCAAAATCAGAAATCATGAGAAGAGCGCACAAATGCAGCTCACTGGAGAAGCACTTGCAATTAAGAGAACAACAACTTAATACAATCTCGGTTATATATAGACTCCTATATCAAAACTTCAGGGTAACTGGAAACCAAAAATCTACAATTGATACACAAGCAAATAAGAAAAATCAGCTCAAATACAACATTGAAGATAGCCATCTTGTGAGAGGAGACAACAAGAGAATAAGGGAAGAAAAAAAGAGCAACAAAAACCCCAAACAGTTAATACAATGGCAATAAGAACATATATATCAATAATTACCTTAAATGTTAATGGACTGAATGCCCCAACCAAAAGACGTAGACTAGCCGAATGGATCCAAAAACAAGACCCATATATATGCTGTTTTCAAGAGGCCCACTTCACTTCTACAGACCCATAAAAATTGAAAGTGAGAGGATGAAAAAAATATTCCATTCAAACGGGCATCAAAAGAAAGCCGGAGTAGCAATACTCCTATCAGACAAAATAGACTTTTAAATGAAGAACATTTTAAGGGACAAGGAAGGGCACTACATAATGATCAAAGGATCAATCCAAGAAGTAGATATAAAAATTTTAAATATCTATGCACCCAACATAGGATCACCACAATATATAAGGCAACTGCTAACAACCTTAAAAGGAGAAATCAACAAGAACACCATCATAGTGGGGGATTTTAACACCCCACTTACAGCAATGGACAGGTCATCCAGGCAGAAAATCAATAAGGAAACACAGGCCCTGAATGAAGCATTAGATCAGATGGACTTAACAGATATTTATAGGACATTCCATCCAAAAGCAACAGAGTACACATTCTTCTCAAGTGTGCATGGAACATTCTCTAAGACTGATCACATCCTGGGCTACAAATCAAGCCTCAGTAACTTTAAGTAAACTGAAATCATTTCAAGCATCTTCTCTGACCAAAATGCTATATGACTGGAAATCAACAACAAGAAAAAAATGGCCAAAAATACAAATACGTGGAGACTAAACAACATGCTACTAAATAACCAATGGATCACAGAAGAAATCAAAGAGGAAATTAAAAAATACCTAGAAGCAAATTACAACAAAGACAGGACACCCCAAAACCTCTGGGATGCAGCAAAAGCAGCTCTAAGAGGAAAGTTTATAGCAATACAAGCCTACCTCAGGAAACAAGAAAAAGCTCACATAAATAATATAACTTTACATCTAAAGCAGCTAGAGAGGGAAGAACTGACAAGGCCCAAAGTTAGTAGAAGAAAAGAAATCATAAAGATCAGAGCAGAAATCAATGAAATAGAAATGAAGAAAACCATAGAAAAGAGCAATGAAAATAAAAGCTGGTTCTTTGAAAAGATCAACAAAATTGATAAACCCTTAGCCAGACTTATCAAGAAAAAAAGAGAGAGGACACAAATCAATAAAATTAGAAATGAAAAAGGAGAAGTAACAACAGACATCAC
>PVHT020004943.1:8549398-8590318 GCA_004024745.2 Catagonus wagneri | reverse complement strand
AAATCATAAAGATCAGAGCAGAAATCAATGAAATAGAAATGAAGAAAACCATAGAAAAGAGCAATGAAAATAAAAGCTGGTTCTTTGAAAAGATCAACAAAATTGATAAACCCTTAGCCAGACTTATCAAGAAAAAAAGAGAGAGGACACAAATCAATAAAATTAGAAATGAAAAAGGAGAAGTAACAACAGACATCACAGAAATACAAAGGATCATAAGAGACTACTATGCGGAATTATATGGCAATAAAATGGAAAACCTAGAAGAAATGGACAAATTCTTAGAAAAGTACAATCTCCCAAGACTAAAGCCAGATGAAATAGAAAATATGAATAGACCAATCACAAGTTCTGAAATTGAAACTGTGATTAAAAAAATTCCAACAAACAAAAGTCCAGGACCAGATGGTTTCACAGGTGAATTCTATCAAACATTTAGAGAAGAGCTAACGCCTATCCTTCTGAAACTCTTTCAAAAAACTCATTCTATGAAGCAACCATCATCCTGATACCAAAACCAGACAAAGATACCACAAAAAAAGAAAATTACAGGCCAATATCACTGATGAACATAGATGCAAAAATTCTCAAGATACCAGCCAACCGAATCCAACAATACATTAAAAGGACTGTACACCACGATCAAGTGGGATTTATCCCAGGGATGCAAGGATTCTTCAATATCCACAAGTCAATCAGTGTGATACACCACGTTAACAAACTTAAAAATATAAACTGTATGAACCTCTCCATTGATGCAGAAAAAGCCTCTGACAAAATCCAACACCCATTTCTGATAAAAACCCTTCAGAAAGTGGGCATAGGGGGAACCTACCTCAACATAATCAAGGCCATCTATGACAAACCCAGAGCTAACATCATTCTCAATGGTGAAAAGCTGAAAGAATTCCTGCTGAGATCAAGAACAAGACAGGGATGTCCACTCTCACCACTACTATTCAACATAGTTCTGGAAGTCCTAGCCACAGCAATCAGAGAAGAAAAATAAATAAAAGGAATCCGAACTGGGAAGGATAAGTAAAACTATCACTTTTTGCAGACGACATGATACTATACCTAGAGAATCCTAAAGACTCTACCAGAAAACCGTTAGAGCTCATCCATGAATTTGGAAAAGTTGCAGGATACAAAATTAATACACAGAAATCAACTGCATTTCTATATACTAACAATGAAAGATCAGAAAGAGAAATTAGGGAAGCAATCCCATTTACCATTGCATCAAAAAGAATCAAACACTTAGGAATAAACCTGTCTAAAGAGACAAAAGACTTGTACTCTGAAAATTATAAGGCGCTGATGAAAGAAATCAAGGATGACTTGAACAGGTGGAAAGACATACCATGCTCTTGGATTGTTAGAGTCAATATTATCAAAATGACTATACTACCCAAGGCAATCTACACATTCAATGCAATCCCTATCAAATTACCAATGACCTTTTTCACAGAACTAGAACAAAATATTGTAAAGTTTGTCTGGAAACACAAAAAACCCAGAATAGCAAAAGACATCCTGAAAAAGAAAAATGGAGCTAGAGGAATCAGGCTCCCTGACTTCAGACTCTACTACAAAGCTACAGTCATCAAAATCCTATGGTACTGGCACAAAGACAGAAATATAGATCAGTGGAACAGGATAGAAAGCCCAGAATTAAACCCACACATCTATAGTCAACTAGTCTATGACAAAGGAGGCAAGAATATACATTGGACAAAAGACAGCCTCTTCAATAAGTGGTGCTGGGAAAACTGGACAGCTACATGTTAAAAAATGAAACTAGAACACTTCCTAACACCATGCACAAAAATAAACTCAAAATGAATTAAAGATCTAGATATAAGACCAGATACTATCAAACTCTTAGAGGAAAACATAGGTCAAACACTCTCTGACATAAATGATAACACCATCTTCTCAGATCCATGTGTCAGAGTAAGGACAATAAAAAGAGAAATAAACAAATGGGACTCATTTAAACTTCAAAATTTCTGCACAGCAAAGGAAACTCTAAACAAAACGAAAAGGCAACCCACAGAATGGGAGAAAATATTTACAAATGATTCAACTGACAAGGGATTAATTTCCAAAATTTACAAACACCTCCTACAGCTCAACACCAAAGAAACAAACAACCCCATCAAAAAATGGGCAGAGGATCTAGGCAGCCAGTTCTCCAAAGAAGACATGCAGATGGAAAATAAACACATGAAAAGATGTTCAACATCGCTCCTCATTAGAGAAATGCAAATCAAAACCACTCAGGTACCACCTTACACCGGCCAAAATGGCCATCATCAAAAGGTCTACAAACCATAAGTGCCTGAGAGGGTGTGGAGAAAAAGGATCCCTATTACACTGTTGGTGGGAATGCAAATTGGTGCAACCACTGTGGAAAACAGTATGGAGATTCCTCAGAAAACTCAAAATAGAATTACCATTTGATTCAGCAATCCCACTCCTGGGCATCTATCCAGAGGAAACCCTGACTCGAAAAGACATATGTACTACAATTTTCATAGCAGCACTCTATGTAATAGCCAGGTCATGGAAACAACCTAAATGCCCATAGACAGAGGAGTGGATAGGGAAGATGTACATACACACAATGGAATAGTACTCAGCCATTAAAAGGAACTAATTACCAACATTTATAGCAACATGGATGGACTTAGAAATTATCATGCAAAGTGAAACCAGTCAGACAATTAGACAGCAACACTCAATGCTACCGCTTACATGTGGAAACTAAAAGGACACAATGAACCTCTTTGCAGAACAGACAATGACTCACAGACTTTGGAAAACCTTGGTTTTCAAATAAGACAGTCTGGGGGGTGGGGAGATGCAGTGTGGGTTTGGGATAAAAAATCTGTAAAATTGACTTGTGATGATTTATGTACACCTATAATTGAAATAAAATCCGTTAAAAAAAACATGCAACAGAATTCAATATCTTTCATAATAGAAAAACCAAATTTAGGAGTAGAAAACTTAAAAGTATATATAAAAGCACACAGTGAACATCATGTAATGATGAAAGAATGAAAGCTTTTCCTCTAAGATCAGGATCAAAGTAAAGAAGTCCATTTTCACCACTTCTGTCCAACATAGTATTGCTGGTCCTACTTAGAGCAATTAGGTAAGAGAGAAAAAACACATCCAAATCAAAAAGAAAGATCTAAAATTTTTTCTGTTTGCAATTGAGATGCTCTTATATGTAGAAAACTCTAATGAACATGCCAAAAAAAAGCTGTTAAAACTAATAAACCAATTTAGCAAAGAAGCACACACAAAAAGTCAACACAAAAATAAGTTGCATTTCTTTACACTAAAATTAAATAATCTGAAAAGGAAATTTTAAAAAATTCCAGTTATAATATTATCAAAAAGAATAAAATACTTAGGAATTTATTTAACCAATGAAGTAAAATACTTGAAAAATAAATACTATAAGATATCTGAAAGGAGTTTTATAATTTATTTATTTCTGTCTTTTTAGGGCTGCACCCACAGCTTTTGGAAGTTCACAGCACATAAAATGTGGGAGCATCACAACTGTTGAATGATGGATGAGTGGATAAGCAAAATGTAATATAAACACAAAATAGAATACTACTCATCCTTAAAAAGGAAGGAAATTATAATATATATTAAAACATGAGTGAATTTTGAAGACACTACGCTAAGTGGATTATGTTAGTCATAAAATGTTACATATTGTATGATTCTACTTAAATGAAGTACTTAGATTATTCAAAATCACAAAGACATAAAGTAGAATGATGGTTGCCAGAAACTAAGGGGAAATGGAGCATTATCTAATGGGTATAGAGTTTCAGATTTACAAGATAATAAAAAAAGTTCTGGAGTTGGATGGTGGCGATGGGTATACAACATAAATATACTTAATAGTACTGAACTTTAGACTTAAAAATACTTAAAGAGGAGTTCCCATTGTGGCGCAGCAGAAACAAATCTGACTAGGAACCATCAGGTTGTGGGTTCTATCCCTGGCCTTGCTCAGTGGGTTAAGGATTCAGCGTTGCCGTGAGCTGTGGTGGAGGTCGCAGATGCAGCTTGGATCCCGCGTGGCTGTGGCTGTGGCATAGGCTGGCAGCAACAGCTCCGACCCCTAGCCTGGGAACTTCCATATGCTGCGGGTGTGGCCCTAAAAAGACAAAAAGACAAAAAAAATACCTTAAAGAAAGTAAATCTTACATTCTGTGCATTTTGCCACAATAAAAAATTGAAAAAGATATACTTAATACTAAGTGTTAAATGTTTCTTATTTTTTCATTGCTATTGTTCATTTTTATTATTTTATGCTGTATTCCAGATAATCGTTTCATGTGCAAACCCTATTCACTTGTCCTCTTTATTATGTCTTTCTAATAAATTCTCCATTGACTTAAATCATTTATCACATCATTTTCTGATTGGTCTACTTAAAATTCTACTTCTGGTAATGTTTGAATTATAGAGACCAAATTTACCTTCCCTCTTTGCACGATTAGAAAAAACGAATAAATACATGAACCAATGGTTTTCATACATTAGAGTTAGTGAAGATATGAGAGAGGAAGGGAATACATGAATTGTGCATAATTAGAGTCTTACATCACTGACTGGAGAGTTTCCTGACCAAAAGCGAAAAAGCTACAGCCCCAGATAAACTTCGCAATTCTGGTGATTTTAGGAAAGAGTTTGGAGTCCTGGGAAGACTAAGTTAGAATTTTGGATCAGAAAACCAAAATAGAATTGCTGAGAGAGAAAAAGAGTGAGAGAGAGAGAGTATGCTCAAATAATTCTTGGTATTTGTCTCCTTGTATCTTTTGCTGAGTACTTTTGTGTCTGCATATGAGGAAATTATTAAGGATGGGTGAGTGGGAAACACAAAGATAAAAGCAGAGAATCTCTGAAATCCATATGGAAATTACTTATGTTCTTATCAGAATAGAAAATTCTCTTAATACCAGGGCATGAAATAGAGTCATCTGAAGGACATTTGCTTCAAGTGGGATTACAGCAGCCCTACATTGAAAGCTACTCTCAGTCAGCCTAAAAAAACAAAATTTCTAGGATGCCAAAATTCAGAAATATGTGGTCCATAAACTGAAGAAGTATCAATCTGTGTAAACATACCCAGATAAGAGGTGAAAGAATTAGTTGACAAAGACACAAAAAAACAAAGCAAAAACTATTACAAATACATCCTGTATATACAAGAATGTACACGAAAGAATGAGCATATCAGGGAGAGGTATGGAAGATGTAAAGAAAGATCTAAATAAAATTTATAAGGATGAAAATACATCATCTGAAAAGTAAAATACACAGAAATGTGTTTAGCAGCATAATAGTAATTGTGGAAATAAAGATTAGTGAATGTAAAGCAGCAGTGGAAAAGATTCAAAATAAAGAAAAGGTAGAAACTAAGATAACACCATATGCTGAAAATCTCTGATGAAGAAAAAAATTTTAAAGCCTCCAGAGAAAAATAAGTATATGCTATATACAGCGGAAGAAAAATAAAATTTATATTTTGTCAGAAACAGGACAAGATATTGGAAAATATCTGAATTTCTTGAAAGAAAAAAAGTCAAAGTAGGATTCTATATATCCAGTAGAAAGTTATTTCAGAAATAAAGGCAAAAACACTTTTTTTTAGACATAAAAACCTGAGAGAACTTATTGCTAGAAAAACAGCATTAGAGGACCTGACCCAATGCAAGATTTTTCGGAGTGAAGGAAAATGATACTAGATGAAAATCTGTATCTTGAATAAAGAATAATTTGTTCTGGAAATTGTAAGTATACAGGTAAATATAAAGATTGCTCCTTATTATTTAAGTCTCTCTAAAGGTAACTGACAATGTATTGTAACACATGTAGAAGTAAACTATATAGACCACAAAGGCCAGATGGAAGAAAATGGGAGTCAATGATGGTAAGATACATTTTTCTGAAGTGGTAAATCTAAGGCATATCACATACATATAAGATGCCCATTAAAAGCATTGAAAAAGCAAAAGAAAGATATATAGTTAATTATACAATTAAGAATATTAAGTATAAATGCTTTACATATGAAATAATGCAGAAGGAAAATGCAACAAGTAATTGACTAGACCATTAGAAAACAAATATATACATAAAATGGAATGCCACTCAGGAATAAAAAATAATGGCATTTGCAGCAACATGGATGAAACTAGAGATAATCATACTAAGTGAAGTCAGAAAGAGAAAGACATACCAAATGGGATATCACTTAAATGTGGAATCTAAAATTGGCACAAATGAGTCTATATACAAAACAGAAACAGACTCACAGACATAGAAAACAGACTTGTGGTTACCAAGGGGGAGGGGAAGGAGTAGGATGGATGGAAAATTTGGGGTTGGTAGATGTAAACTATTACATTTAGGATGAATAAGCAATGAGGCCCTACTGTATAGCACAGGACTATATTCAGTCTCTTGGAATACAACATGATGGAAGATAGTTTATGAAAAATAATGTATGTATGATTGGGTTACCATGAGGTACAGCAGAAATTGGCACAATATTGTAAATCAAGTATAATAAAAAGAAAACAGAAAGCAAGATGGCAGATACAACCCTAAACATCTTCATAACTTCATTGAATTCAAAGTTGTTAAGTTGGATAAAAAGATAAGAATACGTCATAAGAAATCAACTTTTAATATAAGGATAAAAAGATATGTTGCGCTAACGCAAATCAATAGAATATTGGAATAGCCATAACATATCAAAGCAAATTTTATAGCAAGGACTAGTACACATAAATAAGGCATTTCATAAGTGGGTTAATTTTTTAATAAAACCTAATGATCCAAAACACTTATGAATCTAATATAGCTTCAAAAGGCATGACATGAAATCTGAAAGAAATACAAGAGGAAACAAATTCAAAATTATAAATGAAGACCTTATAATTATAAAACTATCAATAACACCAATCTGCTCAACTTATCAAACATAAAGAAGAGTCCACCCAACAACAGGAGAATATATAAGAATGTAAAGAATATACAGAACATTGACCAAAATTGACCATATCCTGAGCCCAGGAATGGGATAAATCAAAATAGAATTAAGAGATATCAATAACTTTTTATTTTAACATTTAATACTTGCTATAGTATTCAGCATGTGGCTTTAAAAAGAACCCTTTTGAAGTGTTTTAGTGAATGGACAGAGATATACATTCTACAGTGATATGCACTATTCATTTTTTTAGTATGTTTGGTTATAGACATTATCATTTAAATGTCAAATATTAAAACAAAACTCTTTTTCATTTTATCTTTTCCTACTGTTAAAAATAAATGAAATTTAATATAGAATTTTTTGATCTAGTAACCTTAGTACATATGTGCTAAAGATAAATAGTTGAAGTGTTTATAGTTAATGATCCAAGCCATGTGTCTCTATAGTCTCTGAACCAGTTTAAGCAAACATATAATCACAAATGGTTGACTTTTTAATTTGCTTTTTCAAATATTGTATCTTCAAATACCAGTATATCATATCAGAGCATTAAACAAGACAAAATAATTTTTTAATTTTTAGCAAAATATTTCATTTTTATATCATTTAATGTGTTATTACATGTGTTATCAAATAAGTAGATACTACTAATTGTATTTATTATCATTTTTCAAACGATCACTTTCATATTCTTCCTGCTTTGAAGGGTATATAATTACAACATAACTAGATATTTCCTTGAAAGGCAATATTAAAGAGACAGATTTTTTCCTTTGAAAAGATTATCATAAAATGTATAGTATAGAATTCAAAAATATGAGAACAATTTAAATGTGTATAAATATAATGTTTATACATGATATAGAAATGTAAGGAGTATCTTTCATAATAGAATAAAATGTAACACTCTTAAATTCCTCTTTTTTTCTCATGGGCAAGTAATTTAATTTGAAAGGGGGGCTATAAAGCACTAAATGTCGATAGTTTCACCTTATAGTATCATTTAGTGAGATAATTTAATAAATAGCCATAATATGGCAAGCTTTTAAAAATTTCTGAAAGTATTAACAAATGGTGAGAAAAAAGGAAAACTTCTGGTTAAAAAATCTGGGTGTACCTATAAAATTTTTTGAGGTGAAAGGGAATAAAAAGTATATGTGTGAATGTGTATATGTGTATGCATACATGTGTATACATATATATACACATACACATATGTGCATGTATATATATATATGTGTTTGGAGCAGTTAAAATATTACAGGAATGTTATTTTTGAAGGTTTGGAAGACAAAGTCATAAACTCTCATGTACACAGTGCCCCACTGAGAATTTTAAAGATATATTTTAATTTTTTCTAACTTAACTTTATCCAGGTTTTCTAATTATCTATTAAACATTATTGATTACATTTTCTGAGAAAATTGTCCATTTCAAAGGACAATTATTCAGTGTAAAAGTCATAATTTATTTATGATTTCAATCATATCTATAGTATGAATTATTTCACTTTGCCAGTATTACCAATTGGTTTTTCTTCATTTTATTGTTTACAAATATCTTTTATTGATAGAATCTGAGTTCCCAACCTTTATCATTTCCTTCTTGATGAACTACTTATTTTTTTTTCCAAAGGGCATTTCTGTGGCTTATAAGTTCCCTGAGGTTTTGTTTATCTGATGAAATCTTTATATTCCCTTCACTTTTATTTTTTTTCCCATCACTTTTAAAGGACAAATTTTTTGGATATTGAATTCTAGGAGCTTTTATCCCCTTAATTTTTAACATTTTTTAAACATTTTGTGCAACTTTCTTGTTTGCTTTCTAATAAATTCGCTGCAATCCCTATCCATGTCCTTCTATTTTTAAAGTTTTTTTTTAAATCTTGCTTCTTTTAAGACATTTTCTTTGTCTCTCGTTGTCTGTTTGAATAAGATCTACTCTGATGTAGACTTTTTGACCTTTGGTATTTATTCTGCATGGTGTTCCCTGTATCTGTAACACCCTCTCCCCTCCTCCCCACTCTTTCCTCGTCTTCTTCTCTCTCCCTGTGTGTGTGCTGTAGGGATATGCTCTTCCCATACCATCGACCAGTTCCTGAATCTGTCACAATACGGTCACCTCTAGAAAATGTGATTCAAGTTTTTTATTATCATAGATTCATCTAATATTTCCAAGCAAACATCTTTGTTTCTATCTATGATTACTGTCCCAGTAATTGCATATAACTTTTAATAGTAAAACTAACAGCTCATTTCTCTTCACTTTGACAGTTTGACAAAGTATAACTGTTGCCACATGTGACTCAAAATGAGTTAAGTCATACCTTGACCCACCCACACCCTGTTGTAGAGACAGTTCGACTGATCACACCCTCAGATGTCATGACAGTGGTAAATACCAAAAAAAAGCGTTTTAAATACTTATTTTCAACCGCTGTACTTATCTTGTAACTACATTATCAGTAGCAGCATTTTGCTGCCTGGATCCAGTCCTTTGATTATACTTGGCAAAGCACTGCTCTAGAGGAATGAAAAGTTAACACCTCAAAATGTGTGTAACTTCTGTTCAGGGAACAGATTATTCACTGCCTCATTGAGCATCAGCAACATTTCAGGTATGTAATAAATCAAACATTGACAGGGTTCCTGCTCAGTAGTTCTATAATAAAACAGAGATAAGCAGAAGAAAGGATATACTTATATATGTTCAACAGTGAGGCAAGTCATAAAAAGAGAAAGATTTTCAAGTAAGGAGGCGACCTTCATTATTCATTTTTATACCTGTCATATTAATGTCTTTCAACAAAAAACTTTTGACAAAGGAAGTGTAAACAAATAAACTACTAGGCATTTTACACACAAATAATGCATTAAGCATATGACTCTAAATAGTTTTCTGTTATTCTCAATGATAAAAAACCTATTCTGCTAACATCCAAGTGGATGTGCAGGCATTTGAATATTTTATAAATCTTTTTAAAACTGTAGCCCATATTACATAAAAAAAAATTTTTTTTGGCTGTACCTGAGACATGCGGAAGTTCCCAGGAAGGGGATCAAACACATGCCACAGCTCTAACTAGAGTCATAGCAATGACAGTCCTGGATCCTTAGACTGCTGAGCCACCAAGGAACACCAGAAGTCCATATTATTAATACAATAAATAAGTAGAAATACTTAGAACATTAGCATCATGCTGTACTGATAGTATTTCACTGCACGTTATAATGATTTGGAAAAGCCCTTTTATTTTTGTGATCCTATTCTTTTGGTACTGTAATTTGTCAGATTTGGTAGAATTAAGATACTTTAAATGTTGTCATAATATATATTTTTAAGGTAAATGCAATGCATTGATTGAATTTATTTTTAAATTTAATTTTTATTTTTTTTTACAGCCACACTTGTGGCATTATGGAAATTCCATAGCTAGGGGTCATATTGGAGCTGCAGCTGCAGGCCTATGCCACAGCCACAGCAACACTGGATCTGAGCCACATCCGCAACTTAAGCCACAGCTTGCCGCAATACCAGATCCTTAAGCTACTGAGTGCAGCGAGGAATTGAACCTGCATCCTCACATGGAAAATGTCAGGTCCTTAACTCACTAAGCCACAATGGGGACTCTTGATCATTTCAATATTAAAAATGCTACATTCGGAGTTCCTGTTGTGGTGCAGCAGTTAATGAATCTGACTAGGAACCGTGAGGTTGCAAATTTGACCCCTGGCCTTGCTGAGTGGGCTAAGGATCCAGCGTTGCTGTGAGCTGTGGTGTAGGTCGCAGAAGCGGCTCGGATCCTGCATTGCTGTGGCTGTGGCATAGGCTGGCAGCTACAGCTTTGATTAGACCCCTAGCCTGGGAACCTCCACATGCTGCAGGTGTGGCCCTAGAATGACAAAAAGGCAAAAAAACAAAAACAAAAAGACTGCATTCAAATAAATTACTTTTATAAGCTATAAAATGTTATCCAATAACTTCAAGTTATGAATTTTGGGTTTTATTTTTGTTTTAATGACATAAGTTATTTCCATTCATTGATGAACTTTTCTTTATGGATCAACCATGTCCTTTGATTATCAATCATTTTATTCAATAAATATAATGCATAAATTATTTACAGATATTTATTTATTATTGGTACTTGTAATACTTACAGCGACATCCATTTCCCTCACTTGGTCACACTGTGGTATCATGTTTCTATGAAAAAAATTTATTTATATGTAATATCAGTGAAGCCAAGGACTCAGAATGATTGATTCAGTGAAGGAATGGTTTGAATATTGTCTGCATTCCTAACTAAAGATAATAGGATCCATCTTGTCAGAATGCTTTGAGAAGGTCTTGATTATGTAACCCAATCTATCATTCTCCCTTGAGTCTGACAGTTCTTCCTATGAGTTGCGTGTTTCTGACAATGATTCTCTATTCTGCCATTGTCCATTTTCTCTGTTATATGTCATTGTCTGCATCTACAGACAGCGTATCTCTAGGCTGGTGCTGCAAGTCCTTTCAAAGAGGTCTCTTTGTGTTTGATGTTCAGTTAATATAAGGTAGGCTCCATGCATCTTAGGATCCCATACTTCACTCTCATATATATGACAACTTTACTGATTGAAAAAAAGTAAAGATTAAAGAAGACAACAAACAAAAGAATTAAACCATTAATTTTAATTAATTTTGCATAATTAAAAGCTCCCAAGTAGTTGTGCATCTCATGATATCAATGAGTCAAGAAAGACTCCAAAGATTTTTGCTCTGAGCACAGGAAAATGAAACTGCGATTTTTAGTGATCAGGAAGACTATAGGTTTGCAAGAGAACAACACAGGTTTAGTTTTAGATTTGTTAGTTTTAAAACACTCTCTAGCTATTCATACTGAGAAATCAAGTAGCCAAGTGCATATATTAATTGTATTTAGAAAGTGCTGTGCTAGAACTATAAATTCTGGAAATAAAGTTATATATGATATTTAAACTTATAGGACTGAATGAAATCACAAAGGAGCTGTGTGTAGAAAGAATAAAGGATTAATAAGGAGGATTGAGAGACTTAAGAAAGTACTTCAGAAAGTAGAAGGTGGACCAAGGCAAATGACATCAAAGACCATGTGAAGAGTTTTCCAAAGGATGGAGTGGTCTTCTCTTCCCTCATTTAAGAGGAGAAAAAAGAAATCATTAACTAAGGCTATTTAAAGAAACTAAGTTTCCAGTTTATAGTAGATTTGAAATTTGAACTCAATATTGCTGATACTGAACCCAATATTACTGAAATATGAGAATATTGCTGATAAGTACAGAAAAACACTGAAAATTTATAATTAGATTTATCAGCCTGGATATTATTGGTGACCTTGACAAGTGCAGTTTTGATTAAATGGTAGGGATGTTTGATTAAACGGTAGGGAGAAATAAAAAGAAAATAGAGACACTAAAATGAGAGTATACACATTTCCTTGAAGATCTTTTGTTTTATAGAGGAACAAAGTTCTGGGAAAGAAGTTGGAGGGAAGTGTGGTCACCACATGAGAACTACTGTGAAATAGTCCCGTACCAATGGTGAAGATTCATTTGAGATGGAAAAGATGTTTATACAGACGATAACAGCAGATAACTGCAGAGTGATATTTTTGATAGGACAGTTTATTAAAATCTTGTTTAAAACATGATCAATAATTAAAGACAAAATCAAACATGGTAGTCTTGGTTTATCTCTATTTTGAATAAAAATAAAGAGGTGGGAGAAATAACTGAGGAATAAAGTGTTCCTAAAACATACAGGCACAGCAGTGGTCAGTGATTAACAATAAGTCTGCTCTGCTACTGGAGAGAATGTGTGAATGTCAACATATAAAAAAAAGTTACCTTAAGTGTTTCTTTCTAGAAATCTTATGATCTTACTATGTCATAAGGTCATTTGATCACTTGCAGTCTCAAATTCTCAAATACTGATAGTTTAAATGCATCTCATACTGAAATTTTTTTAAGAAATACACCCAATATGTGGAGTAAATAGTAAAGATTAATGTTACCCAATGTAATTACATGAATATAAATGACTTTTTGGTCAATTAAAGGTTTTATAACTGTGCAGTTTTCAGATTTTAATAACTTTGTGTCTGAGACACATATAATTCACACTTACTAGAAGTACCAGTGGAGGGGAAAGGTGGCATTAGGTCCATCACAATTTCATATTGCAAAGTTTATTTTAATTTCACAAATTTTATCTTCATGGATAGAAACCAATACTGAGCCCTTGTTATACGCCCAGGCTCTATGTTCAGGGTTTTGACTTGATCCCTTCAGTCAAGAAAGGAAAAAAAAATGAAGATAAATTTATTTAAAGAAACAGTCTCAGCACATATTTCTAGTTTACAGAAGATTTGAAATTTGAACCCAAGAGACTCTCTCTCCCTAGAATCTGAATATCTAATTTGTTTCTCATAAAATAAATGATAGAAAGAAAGAACTGAGGCACTTTAAAATTATGGTTTAGAGAGAAAATAAAGCATTGTCCCTTCAAGGATAATTCCAATTATGTACTACAAAGAAACACATAGGATTATTTAATCACCTCGGACAACATTTTCCTGCTCAGAATACAAGCCATTTCTTGCCTAAGAGGGAGCAGGAATACACAATAGGAGATGATGGGAGGAAACAGGTTTGGATTTTGTTAAATGCATTATGTGATACTATATAATGTATCTAGTGCCTCAAAAATTTAAAATTATACTAACACATTAAGAAGTCATCAAAGAGACAGGACATCTAGTCAGTTTGCAGGGTCACACACAATTACAAGGAAAATCAAATAGCTTCAGAACATAGTCATTCCTAGACCCTTAAACATTATGCAACATCTGCCACAATAATCTTAAAAGCCCACAATTACTAACTTCCTTTTTGTGATCTATTTTTTCTAAATCTCATTTTCCTGAATTTTTTAATATATGCAAAGTGTGGGCAGGCAGGTGCTCTTTCTTAGAATACATGTCAGTATTCAAAGGGACAAAATACAACACCAAAATTTGAGATAGAGCCAGGCCCAAAGAATGGAAATTAATTCAAGATTTCTGCTTCACAGAGAACTGCCTGTTGAATTGTAATAGGTTAATCATTTTATGAAAACTACTTTCAAATAGTAAAAATTATACGTTCTCCCATGAATCAAAGCCCATTGTGGCTGAATTGTAAGGTCATGGGTGACCGTGACCTGAGATCTCCAGGCAGACCAAGTGCACATTAATTCAATGTTTTCTAATATTATAGTTATAGCAGAAATGAAAGCACACAGCTAGAATACTCCCAAGGCTTATATATTATGCAGGCAGCACAGAACAATGATTATAAATCTCCTTCCAGACATAGCAAAAACCGACCTTACAAATCTGCCTTTACTTTAGGTAGCACAGGGGTTAAGAATATGATAAGAAATTTTCCTAAATAACATCACAATGTCTTGATAAATGATGTCATCCATCACCAATAATGTGAACTAACTGAATCAAATTAATTATTTTGCAATCATGTTCTGGTACAGAGATCAAGGTCATGTTATTACATCAGCAGAACATTGACTAGCTGTGAATTATTCTTGATGAGACATCCAATTCTTAAATCTTGAGCTGGTAGTCACTGGAGGCCTATTAACAATTATAGATTATAAGGCATTTTATACAATAGCATTATTCACAGCTCCTACATACTGCCTCTGTGAAATATTTTAAGGCACATGGCTTAGGAAACTAACCTCTAAAGAATATTAAGCATATGGGTGGGACATTTAAGAAATTTCCTGTACGATTATTTAGATATACTTGACTATTTAGCATTTACACTCTTTTTTTCTAACTTTTTGGGGCATACCCACAACATATGGAGGTTCCCAGGCTAGGGGCTGAATCGGAGCTACAGCTGCCACCCTACACCACAGCCACAGCAGCGCGGGATCCAACCACGTCTGCGACCTGCACCACAGCTCATGGCAACACCAGATCCTTGACCCACTGATAAAGGCCATGGATGGAAACTACAACCTCATGGTTACTAGTCGGGTTCGTTTCTGCTGTGCCACAACAGGAACTCTACATTTACAAGCTTTATAATGATGCTTCCTTATATCTTGAAATACCACAGCATCATCGGTTTATTCTCACAACACTGTTTTTAAGTACAAATACATTTCAAATGATAGAAGATAAAATATTTAACATTTTATCAAATATTGATAAAATTAAATTTCTTAACTTCCAATTTTTAAATACAAAGTCACCGAGAGATGTCATATTCTTTCTTATGATCCAGTTATAAGACTTTGAAGATCCTACCATTAAAAAAAAATCATGCAAAACATTAGAATAAATGATCTCCATGGTGAATCATGATTTCGCAGTCAACAAATATCACCTGATAATTCTGAAACTTGTTTTTTACTAACTCAGAAAAAGATACTAATAAATATCCAATTATATCAATAAACTAGCAAAATATAAGTTCTGTAAATTTAGTATCTAAACTTCATGTTTCTCAGACAGGGTTTATGTTTCTTTTCTTCGACAAGGAATTACTAAAACATCTAATTTTGTTTCATGTATAGTAGCTCCTCAGTACTTGCTTGGCAAATAGAGATTAAACAAGAATATCTGCTTTTCATGATCTCTTGTATTTTATACTGAGTATGGGACCTTCCCAATTTTTTTTTATTAAAGTACAGTGGATTAACAATGTGCCAATTTCTGCTGTAAATCAAAGTGATTCAGTCATACATATATATATGTACACATTCTTTTTAAAAATACTATTTTCCATCATGCTCTATCCCAGAAGATTGCATATACTTCCCTGTGATACACAGTAGGGCCTTATTGTCTATTAATTCTAAATTTAATAGTTTGCATCTATTGACTCCAAACTCACAGTCCATCCCATCTTCCCAAGTTTTAATAGAGTAATATTTTTCTTTACTAACTCAAATATACCATAGAATTCAGGTCTATTATTCAAGATATTATAAAATTCTTTGGAAAAGAACTATCATTTACATAAGTTGAAAATTATAAATTTTAATTTTTTTTATTTTTTTTGTCTTTTTGCCTTTATCTAGAGCCGCACCTGCGGCATATGGAGGTTCCCAGGCTAGGGGTCCAACAGGAGCTGTAGCCGCTGGCCTTCGCCACAGCCACAGCAACGTGGGATCCGAGCCGCGTCTGCAACCCACACCACAGCTCACAGCAACGCCAGATCCTTAACCCACTGAGCAAGGCCAGGGATCGAACCCGCAACCTCACGGTTCTTAGTCGGATTCTTTAACCACTGAGCCACGAAGGGAACTCTGAAAATTATAACTTTTAAGTTGTATGCGATATAAGTAAATTGTGCACTCCTCCATGTATGAGTAATAATATATGTTCATAAGTATTTATGCCTACATTGCTGTAACACTTTAAATGCCTATTTATGGGTCAGTATAAAGCTAGGGAACATCATAATATATATATGCATGTATATATATATATATGCAATAATATGCATATATTAGAAAGAGACAGGGACACAGAGAGAGAAGGAGAGAAAATATAGTTCAGTAATGCATATTCTGAGGAGACAACTGGATTATCAGGAACTACATTACCAGTGTAATGAAGTAAAAAAGTAAAACAAAATATTCTTTAAAATTTTTAAATGGATAAAAAAGCTAAATTAATGTTGATGAATTAGTAGGCTAAACAATAACAACAAAAAAGTCAGCATGTGATAATATAGGAAAATTGGTCTTTTGGTTTTGAGGGACTAACAGAGAAAAATGAAGACAATACAAAGATTTACGTGCAATACAGTACAACACAGTGATTTATCTAAATTCCTGATTGGATCCAGGTGACCTCATATTCTCATGACAGATGGAAAATTAAATCATTTCTCTAGGTTGTTAATATTGTACAAAATTTTTATAGTCACACATGATGTCTAGCATGACAGAAAAAACAAGCCAAAAAAGGCAAAAAAACCAGAGACAATACAGAAAATAGAAACAGAGCCATGGTTTATCAGACATTGAAATTACAGTTGTAAAAAACTGTGTTTATAAGCCCTCCAAAACAGACAAGATGTAAATTTTCACAAAAGAAGTACCTATAAAAGAGTATAAATAAAAATTCTAGATTTGAAAAATGAAATAAGTCAACATACATGTGTAATAGCAACTTAGGTACAGCAAAAAAGAGAAATATCACAACAGATGATAGCTTAAAAGCAAATATACAAGCTGAAGCTTGGAAAAGACAAAACAAATAAAAATAGTTTATATATTACATATATACATAGAATGAATCTAAGATTTGACTTATGTGTGACTGTATTTCCGAAGAAGAGGGTAAAAATAATGTGTCAGATGTGATATTTGAAAACAAATACTGGCTGTAAAGTTTTTGATGAAAAATATCAACATGGATCCACAAATTCAGGAACTCTGTTACTCAAGCAGTGTAAATGCAAATAAAACTTCAAAAGGTAAATAATATGCAAGCAATTGAAAATTAAAAATAACCAAAATCTTCAAATCAGATAGCAGGAACAAAATTATCTGTTATTCTTTGTAAGAGTTTGTCAGTGTAACTACATGGATATGATTTTACTCCTGACTAAATATCTCAGCACAACTCATAAATGTGTGCACTATATGTTTTAAAATGGCCATAGATGATTGTTATCCTCAAACAAGAATTAATTTTATTGTCCTTTGACAGTTGAGTTTATAAATTATCCAATTATTTTAAACAGGAATACAAAATACAATAAAAATGTATAGAGTAAAAAAAAAAATTTATGTTGTTAAGCTATTTTGAGTGAAAGGAAGTCAAGCCAAAGAAAAAAGTTACAAAGTGAGTAATACGATTTATATAAAATTTCTTGTTTTTAAATTTATTTATTTTTTTGCCTTTTCTAGGGCCGCACCGGCGGCATATAGAGGTTTCCAGGCTAGGGGTCTAATCCAAGCTGTAGCGACTGGCCTAAGCAGCAGCCACAGCAACGCGGGATCAGAGCCGCGTCTTGCATCACAGCTCAGGGCAATGCCGGATCATTAACTCACTGAGCAAGGCCAGAGATCAAACCCACAACCTCAGGGATCCTTGTCGGCTTCGTTAACCACTGAGCCACGACGGGAACTCCGATTTATATAAAATTTCAAAGCAAGCAAACATCTAACAAAAGTCTGGCAATGATTATCATACTCTACAAGGAAGAAGAGAAGTGTAACCAAAAAGAAACAAAAGATCATTTTTTTTTAGTGGGTGGGTCGTCCCAGCAATCTTACATTGCTTGAGTTGAGTAGTAGTAACAGTATCTTTATAATGATTAAATTTTGCATTTATGTTTTATGAATATGCATTTGCACACGTTGCATTTAAAAAGAAAAGTTTCAAAATATATCAACTCTAGTTTTATATTACTGACACAACAAATTATCAAAAACGTATTGACTTTAAAACAACAGAAAAATATAAACTTACAGTTCTGTAGGTTAACAGTTTTGACACAGGTCTTGCGAAGTTCAGTCCTGGTGTTTGCAGAGCTTTGTTCCTTTCTGCAGGTTCTCAGATAGAGTTCATTTTCCTGCCTTTTCTGGCTTTTGGGGGCTCCAACATTCGCTGTTTCGTGGCCTCCTTTCCTCCATCTTCAAAAGTCTTCAATGTTGCTTCTCTCTGACCATTCCTCTTTAATCACACTTCCCTCTGATTGCCTTCTGCGTCTCTCTTCCACATTTAAAGATACTTGTAGTTACATTGGTCTCACCTGGATAATGCAGTCATGTAAAGATGTACTGATTAGCAAACAGTTCCATCTGCAACCTTACCTCTTTCTTGCCACAAAAACTAACATATTCAGAGATTCTGGGGATAATAATGTGAACATCCTTGGGACGATATCATTCTATAGATAACAGCTCTAAACAATTTTCCACAACATTTAAAGAGACAATGTTATTTCTGGTACATAATGATGTTGTCCAGGCCCATGGCTTCAACAAAGAAGCTTTTCGAATTTTATTTCAGGTCTGACAAAGTATTCGTTACTAATTTAATGATGTGTTATAGTAGAATGAGTTTAATGTCCTTCATTTTTTTCTCGACTCTTCTTAGCTCTATGAAAACTTACAAAAAATTTTAAAATTTTAATTTTTTTGAAAAATAAATTTTGAAACATTATTTCTCACAAGATGACAGTGTTTAACTCACATATCTTCACAACTCTTTCCAGGATATGATACCTTCTTATTTGTTAGTTTTTTGTAAATTAAAATAAAAAAGTTTCATACAACATATTTTTGTAAATATATTTTCAAAATGCACAATATTCTTTTGACATCTAGTAAGTTGTGAGTTTTAGTAAAGTGATCCTAATTTGAAGTTCAAAGAGAATGATTTTAATATACTTCGAAGAAAAATACCTTTTATTTTAAAAATTAAAAAAAAATTTCCCTGGCTGTATCAGTGGCATATGGAAGTTCTGAGGCCAGGGATTAAATCCTAGCAACAGCTGTGAGCTACCAACAGCAGCAGCAATGCTGGATCTTAGAATAACACTTTTTAAAGTTTGGGTTATATTAATTGTTTATATTTCAATTATCTTTCCAAATACAAGTATCAGATAATTATTAAAACAGTTTTGAAAATTCTACCTAGAAATTCATGCTACCTATCAGATATTTCACATATTTGAAATTTATACAATAATTATAAATTCTATAGTTCGGTCATTACTAATTCAAACAGAATCACTCCAGAGTTAATTTAAATTTGATATATTACATTTTGTTTTTCTGCTGTCAGATACATTTGTTTCTCAGATATATTTCTCTGTAATTATTTCCTTTTCTCTCACGTATTTTAATTGTATTTCCACCTCCCATCCAATGTGGCATAATCCTTACATTTTTATTTAGTTATTTAGTGTATGTTGCTTTTTCTGCTTTTGGCCAACTCTTATTCTTTTATAATCAATAAAATACTACCGCTCATGGTTAGAGCCCCTTGATGCTCATCGCAGTAAAATTGTACCAGCGACCTCAAAAAGCTCATTTCAGATGTGCATCCCAAATTTCCGATGTTTATGCAAATTTTAGCCTAATTATCTGAACGTTTTTAGAACAATGACCCCAGGAGAATGACCCTTCTCAGTAAGCACCCTCCTGCACTAACAGACTTTGGAAGCTCTCTTTCTTCTTTCCTTCCATGTAAATGGAAATTGCTGAACTTATGTGCACTTGAATGTTATTAAAAACCGGAACCAGTGGGGGGTCTTAGCAGAGACTGATGAAAAATTTCCCAAGTATTGAATAAGGGAGAATGTCTAGGACATCATCACCTCCATGTCACCCTTAATAGACGATTTACCTTGGGAGGCAAAATCACCCATTGACTCTAAGAGGTATTATGTGTCCTTTATCTGACCCTTAAGAGATTCATAGAGTAAGTCAGTTCCTAGCATCGTTTCAGAGAAGTTAGTTATCTGGAATTTGCCTCTGTATTTCAAGAGAGCAGTTATGAATAGAAGATTTTTTAAAAATATGAACATAATTAGAATATATATGCGCCTATGTTTTCAAAAACAAATTTCACTTGAGATTTTGTGCCTCTCAATTTTTAAAAAATTAAATATATACAATTACTATATTATTGAGTATTCCATAATTATTATGCTAAAGTATACTTGTGACATATGTATCCTTTTGTGAAACTGAATATTTGAAATAGAAATATTACTGAAACACCTCAAAAACAAATTAAAATAAATTTTCCCTAAAGGATTCTAAATTTTATTATTAATATTGGTGCTAGGTATCTTTTATCATGTTGCAAATAATATTTTCTATATTTATTAAATTTTTTTCTCAACACTAGGCAAATTCAGTTAGAAATATAGACATGAGTTTTGAAATTTATTTAGGATTTTATTAAAGAAAAATTAAAAGTTAAAATTATTGGCTATGTTGGATATGCTGTACTGTTTACAGTTTCATTGGAACAAATATAGAAAACAAAAGAAAACAAAAGCAAATGAAGTTTGACTTTGAATATCAATTATTAAAATTAGTCAGGTTTATCAAACCTTTGAATTGGATGACACAACAATAACATACTAAATGATCACTACGAAAACCAATTCTCCTGCTCACTGAATTTGAGAAGCAAAAAGGGTCCGCTTCTATTGTCAGTAAAATTATTCTTTGCAATGTCAAAATATATCGACCAATCATTTTGATTCAATCTTCACTGAATCCAAACTTTATAAATTAGCTTGGAACTTTGTGGTTTTCATAAAGTTGTTTCTCTAAGAGTAGAGATTTAAAAACCCTCTGTGGAAGTATAAGTTGGAAATTGCCTGTTCAAAGAAATTTATGATTTTATTACAGCTGCATATTGACTATTCCTCTAGTAACCTGCAGGCAGAAAGTAACAGTTTATTTATTCAAACTGCAAATGAAATTGAGCAAGAAAAGTAATTAGCAAGCAACAAAAAAATAATGGAAAAGCACCGTAAAAGCAGTTCAGAATTTATGTGGGTTGTCAAATGGTTAGAAAAATAACACTTTAATTTTAAAAAGGTAGAAAACTATATATATATTTTTTTCTCAACAAACTGACTAAACATAGGTATAGAGTTTTCAAAGGCAATACTAATAAACACCAGTATCATTTCCTAACTTTTCAAATAATTTAAAATTCTTGTAAATATAATTTTAAGTATTCTGTTTTAAATAGAAACCTTAAAGTGAGTGATATGTTTATTTCTTTAATTAGAGAGACTGGGAATGTTTGACTATTCTGATTTTTGAAATGTCAGTGATTGATTTTTTACAACTGACAGATCTCACTAACATTGCACAAACCACCAAGATAACACATATATTTAGACAAAAAATGAACAATAATTATATCTATGTTGGTGGCCAGTTACAAGATAATAGTGGTGCTATTTTCTGGGTTGTACTTATTTGGGACATGAAAACATTTCTGGATCTGCCAGAAAAGTCAGATATTACTTCTTAAAGTAATACATATATTAGTCACTGAACTACTAACATAAAAACAGTTAAAAGAATACAATAGTTTGCTTAACGCTTAATGCTTAATGTATTATTTACTGGGGGCACCACATACACAACTAAGCAAACTGAAAAGATTCTCTTAGACACTTCTCAGATTACAGGCAAACCCAATTTACAGCACATCTAGATCAGTTTATTAAAAGCTACTTTATCCCATTTCTATTTTCCTGGAAAATTTCAATGACATTAGAAATTCCTAAGAAAGTCTTCAGGAAAACATCTGAGTTTCTTGGCCTGGTCCTCAGGTAACTTGACAATCTCCTGGCTTCTTTTTTTTTCAAAACATACTGTGTTACAGCCCTACCAGAAACTCAAACTCTGCTCAGATCGGTGTGGATCCTTCTGAAAATTTACCATTTGCCTCGCACTTAGGCATTTTTGCTCTTGACATTTTCTTTCCTCAGAAGTTCCTCTATCTTTTGATTACCTGAACATCATATGAGAGCTGGCCTAGATCCCTTACTTCTGTGAACTGTTTCAGCTACTCCAGGACTCACAGATAGGTTCTCCATTTATTCATTGAGAATATTGGTTACATCCATTGTCCTACATCATTGAAAGAAATAAAATGAGATCTCTCTACATGAGCACAGGCTGGTAGAAATTGGTGTGGGAGGAGAGTCAGATGAGTAAAGCGTAATTAAAATGTATTGATACAGGAGATGTAATATAGTGTGAGCAAAATACTTTAGGATCACTTAAAAAATTTTATCTAATTGCATATGGATGAATATGGGGGACATTTTAAACTAGTTAAATACCTGCTCATTGGCCAGCAACCCTTCAAATTATCTACACCTCAACAGACTCCCAGCTAAAATCACTTTGTCCATTCATAGTGCTTAAAAGATATTTGTTGAATGAATCACAACTCATATAACAGCTTCTGAACTGTAACATAATTCCCATTCCCCTATCACCAGCAATGCAAAACTGTCCAAATATCTCTGCATTGCTGACGTATTTTGTAGCCATTATTTGCCTTCTGTCCCACAGCCTTTAGAAATCAGAGCAGATTTTAAAGAAATTAAGAGCAGACTGTAGTAATCAGTTCACTGTCCATCCTTTTTCACTTCAGCTCTAGCTTAAAGGTGTTGTAGGGCTGCTTGCTCTGGGAATTGGATATGAAAATGGCCTGAAGGAAAAATAACTGCTGAATTTTGGTTCATCTCTTGGAGGGCTTTCTCAACCCCCTCTGCAAGATTTTATCCGCTCAAGTCCTACATTTCTCATCAATTTTCCAATGTGTTGTCATGTTTTTTTTTCTTTTCTTCCTCTGATTTTTTTCCTTTAATTTCTTAGTGTTTTTAACTTGAAGCATAGTTGACTTAAAATATTATATTAATTATGGGTGTATAACATAGTGATTCCATATTTTTATAAATTATACTGCAGACAGAATTATTATAAATACCGGCTACATTCCCTGTGTTGTATGTTACATCCTAAAAACATGTATTTTATACCTTGACGTTGTACCTCTTAATCCTCTTTCACTATCTTGCCCCTTCCCCACACCTCTGTCCTTAGGTGACCACTACTTTCTTCTCCGTATCTCTGAGTCTGTTCCTGTTTTGATATACTCATTTGTCTTATTTTTTAGATTCCACATATAAGTGAAAGCATAGAGTATTTGTTTTTCTGTCACTCTGTCTGACTTTTTCACTAGACATAATACCTTCTAGTTCCATTAGGTTAAAAATGGCAAAAGATCATTTCTTTTTATGAATAATAAATATAATATTATAATAAATTATATTATTATATTATTATAATAATATTATATTATTCATAAAAAGAAATTATATATATCTATATATCTATATATCGCATATTCTTTATCTGTCCATCTGTTGATGGACACTTAGATTGCTTCCATATCTTGGCTATTATAAAAAGTGCTGCAATGAACATTAGGGTGCATTTATCTTTTCAAATTAGTGCCTTCATTTTCTTCAGCTATATACCCAGAAGTGGAATTGTTGGATCATATGGTACATTGTTTTTTTGAGGTAACTCCAAACCATTTTCTTATTTCTTATTTTAAAATTTTATTATTTTTATTTCTTAGTAGGAGTGCATTTGCCTGATTTTAACTTCTCTACCAGAAGTGAAATAAGAAGTCCAAAAGTGCTTTGACTTTGGAGTCAAACTGATAGTTACTGGGAAAGTAACTTACTCTTTTTTACGGATTAATATCCTTCATCTGTAATGAGCCAAATGAAATTCAAAAATTAAACATGTGGCTGAGAAAAAAAATTCTAAATAAATACTATATATTCTTTACAGTAAAATACTGAATAAAATGCATAAAATACCATTGGAGGAGTTCCTGTCATGGCTCAGTTGAAATGAATCTGACTAGTATCCATGAGAACACAGGGTAGATCCCTGGCCTTGCTCAGTGGGTTAAGGATACAGCACTGCCCCGAGCAGTGGTTTAGGCCGCAGATGTGGCTTGGATCCCATGTCGTGGCTGTGGTATAGGCTGGCAGCTATAGCTCTGATTTCACCCCTAGCCTGGGAACTTCCATATGCCCAGGGTGGGGCCCTAAAAAAAGACAAAACAAACAAACAAATACCATCTGATAATAGTTTTAAATGTTGTATTCAAAAAGGAAACAATTTACAGGTAAACAAATTGGGAGAAACAATTCATTTTATGCACAATGTAACAAAATGGACAAGTGATTTCTTTAAAAAGTATAACTTATAAATGTAAGTAGATCCAAGTATCAAATGTTTTGACTGAAGGAGTGATGTAGAAATCTTTTCTAACACCATGCTGCTATTTTCAAAATGGCAGATGAAATAATAGCAATTTAGGGAAAAGATGTATATTAAATATACCAGCCAGATTCCATTACTCTTTGTCTCTGAAAATGATAGAAACAGTATTCATTTTTCACTGAAAATACAACTATGCTTGGAGTTCCCTCTGTGGCACAGTGGATTAAGGATCTGGTGTTATCTCTGTAGTGGTATGAGTTCAATCCCCAGCCCACCACAGTGGGATAAGGATCTGGTGTTTCTGCAACTGCAGGATAGGTTGCAAGTGAGGCCTGGATTTGATCCCTAGCCTGGGAACTTCCATAGGTTGTGCGTGCAGCTATAAGAAAAAATATTTACAACCATGCTTGACTTTCACATTATTTTGGTGAGAAATGAATATTAACAATTTTGTAATAGGCCATGAAAAAGTTCTTAACACACACATGTGCATGGACCTGCTTCTTACTTTAGCTAAAATGAATCTGACAAAAGAGTTGTTGGATAAGGTATAATTTGATCTATTTTTGTTTATAGGATAATATCACTATTCACATGACATACAAACATTGATATGTAGCTACAAAATGGCTAATAAAACAGACGTGTTTTCTTTAAATTTGGGATAGAAATATAGCACATTGTAAGTCATTTCTTGTTTGAATAAATATTATATGCTTAGCTCTCCTTCATAGTGCTGCCAAAGGAAATGTAATAGTTAAATAATCACACAATAAATAAGTAAATTAGAGAAAGAATTTAATTCATTGAAAGCTCTTGATTTTACTGAATGCCTATGAGTATTAAGTCTAAAATTTAATATTCTTCTTCATAGTCATTAAACTTAGATTCCATACCATCAATAAAGAAGATATTTTATTAAATGGAAATAAAGATATTTTACACTACAACATTAATGAGGTAACTCAAATTTTTAAACAAAAATTTCCTTATGTGTAAAAGAACATTAGTGCATGGGATTTACGATTTACTGCACTTTATAATTTAATTCATTTCAATAGTCAATGATAATTCTCTTAATCTAGGTTTGTATCTATGTACCACTATGTTCTCATATAAATATTTTAAATTGCATCTTTTTTAACATGACCGCCCTTCATACAGTTCGTAAATTCATGTATTATTGCCACATTGGAAAGTGAAGTAAGACTCTTCGATGCCATCTTGTTTTCTCTGACCTCAGATCTGAACCTTTTCCATTTCAGTGTGCGATTTCCCACACTTATCTCCAATTACCTTTAGAAAGCTAATAATGTTGATTTTCTTGTTTGCTTGCTTTTTTTTTTATAGATAAAAGAGTTACATCTCATATCGATGCACTTTTGAGAACCTGGACTTGAGCTCAGTAGCACCAACTCAACACCTATCACCCAACTTGTGTTGATTAGCATATCTGGGGTTTTTCTGTTCTTTTTTCTTACGGTGATTAGCATCTTCTGCATTTCTTTACTTTTGTGGGAATTTTCTGTCTTTATCTTGACATAAGTTATGACATAATTAGCTCTTTTTATGAGATTGCGTGGTCCTTTCTAACTAGTGAGGAAAAACTAAAAAAATGGTTATGAAGTAATCCTTTCTGAAATGTTCTCATTTTTATTCCTCAACTTCTAAGTATCCTCTAAGTCCAGACCAATCTATAGCATAGGCATTTCTCCTTTTTGAGGAAAGCTGCTATTCTAATATCATAGAATTTCTAGTGTCTGAGTTTCTCTCAACTTTACATATTAATTTTAATTGCAAATGTAATAGTCATTCTATAGTTCTAGCTATTCTTGGTCCCAAATATAATAAGCATTGCCCAGTTGCCGCAATCCTTTCCGCAAGAGATGCTTGTTAATACAATTAATATTATTCCCACCCTACCAAACTTTGGTGGGGGTTCATTAGACTTACTGTGTTTTAACAAGAAAATAAAACCATTCATAGTATGTAGTAGCCAAAAGGCTCTTCCTGCTGCTCCTTCTGCCATTTCCTTCCCTGCACTCATGTTGTTCTGTTTAAATAAATTTACACATGTGACTAAAAGCTCTACAGCAGCAGGACATTTATACTTCTCAAAGTCACATCTCTAGAACCTAGAAGAGTACCTATTTATAGCAGAAATGGGGAAAATAGAGGCTGATGAATAATTATCGCACTTGTGAACTGAGAATTAATTTTTATGACAAAACTTCTATTTATATATCACCAGAAGATATTTTGTGTGACACTTCAAATAATATGAAATGATTAATTTTCTTTCTCCACAGCTGGGATATCAAGTAACAACGAAAGAATGAGTCACCAAAGTCAACTTTAGTGGACACAATGCTTGGCTTATGTATGTTTAGTTTTAGAGAACCAGCAGGGTACATTTGGGAATTTCCGGTACCAGACTATACTCATTTCAACCATTATAATGTACCATTTTGTTTATTTCATTACACAAAAATTTGAGCCTGTGGCATTTTCAATTAGCTCAAGTTTCTGTCTGCAACGGGTTGCTTTGAAAACATATCAAGTGACATTCTCTGGAAAGTTTTCTCCAAAGCATTTAAAACATTTTTAGAATTCCAAGGTCACTTTTTTGAACAGTGCTAAGAAAGCGAGTTGGATAACATAAAGGACAGAGATTTCAGTGTTTCCTTTAATTTTTGTGGTTTTGAGACAGAAAAAAGGAATGGGTCAAAGGAAGGAAGAAATGTCATCTTGAGGTGATTCTGGTTTTTAAAATGAGATAAAACCAGCCATCTCCCAAATGACATGGTCTTCTTACATTAAAATATGATCCAAACAGCTGAGGTCAGAGCAGAGCTTAAAAAGACAACAGGCATAAGCTTTTTCTGCTGTTGCAGGAGAAACTAGCATGTGCTACTAATTTAGGTGAGGTGACAGCAGTGGAGCTTTCAATAGTAATTTAAACTAAAATTAAAAAGAAAATTGAAACATTGTGTGTGTGCATTTAGTATCTCTTGCACAATATTCCGGTCTGTCTTAATTCCACAGTTTCTAAGAGAATTAACCCGATTATTCATACTGATACATTTTCTTAACCACATAAAAACAACCATTGCTCCTTTAGGTGGAAAAAAAATGTGCACTTAACTAAATCTGTCACCATACTTTCACAATAACAGACTTCCTTTTTTTCTATTGTATTTATCTAGCCTAGGTTTTCTTTTATTCCTCTTCTTTTCTTAGGTTTTAAAAATATCTTTACTCCTTTCCATGCCTTCATCATATTATTTTCTTTATTTTTCCTATCAATTTTCTTTTCCTTCTTTTTAGTTTTTTCAATTTTCCCAGAGCTTATTAATATTCATATTTATATACAATAACAACTATATCGTATTAATTTCATCATATATTTTCAAAAAATTTCTATTTGTTATTTTTTATCTCTTGCACTTCTAAGATGCTCAGAAATACCAGTTAAACAGGAACAGAATATATTGAGTGCTTTCTTTAGAGGAGAAGCAAACAGTTGAGCATGGAACTGGCTGAATTCATCAATGAACCTATGACAGATACAAAACTACACACAAGCAAACACTGCATCCTTTCCTTTCCAGAGCATCTTTGTGCCCCTACCTTTCAAGCCCAACATAATCTTGCATCCTTCTAACTTGCCAAACTGTCATTTGGCAATTGATTACCAATCTGACCAATCTTTCATCTTAATAATCTGGTAATCTCTAATAAATGAAGGAGTGTTTATCACTTTTCTTTTCTGTATAGACAAGTTTTATTGTTCAAATTACCAAAATAGTAATTGAACTGGATGTAAACTCAGTTCTTTTTTTTGTCTTTTTGCCTTTTTTTTTTTTTATGTAGAGCCGCACCCGCGGCATATGGAGGTTCCCAGGCTAGGGGTCTAACAGGAGCTGTAGCTGCCAGCCTTCTGCCACAGCCACAGCAACGCGGGATCCGAGCCGCCTCTGCGACCTACACCAGAATTCACGGCAATGCTGGATCCTTAACCCACTGAGCAAGGCCAGGGATCGAACACTCAACCTCATGGTTCTTAGTCGGATTTGTTAACCACTGAGCCACGAAGGGAACTCCTGTAAACTCACTTCTTTAGAGAATAATTTCACTTATTCAAATGCCCTTTGCAAAACAACTGTTAAAGAAAACTAAGAAAAACGCTTATCCTTTGACGTCCATCCTTCTTTGTAATCACTAACTCCTTCATACATAAATTATAATTATTCCCTTGTAAACACTTCCTTCTGAATATCTTTTTCCTTCCAGTTTTATTATGATGTAATTGACATATAGCATTTCATAAGTTTAAAATGCTAAGATGCACAGCATAATGGTTCTCAATTTTTTTTTTTTGGCTTTCTCTTTTACATTTACCTAAGAAAAAAAAATAACAGCAACTCTGGTTAGACCCAATTTTCCATATGCTCTATACTCCTGCATCTACAGAATTTATCTGGAAAAAACATATACCTTTGAGGATTGGATATACTTTAATCTTATTAGCCCAACTTCTAAAACATAAAATTGACTAGAAACCCTATCACATTTTCTGAGTTTTTTGGCTCTTCCACTCACCATAAGCATGGTCCTCTCTCCTCAAATATTCATTAATTCTCCATATTCTCCTATTCCTCAATAAAGATGTCACTTCTATTTAAAGCCCTATTTCTTCCATCAGTTAAAGTAGGTTCCTCACCACCATTTAATTTACATTTTAGAATAGAAATGTAGGGTCTTATAATATCTCAGTTATTTGCTTAATTGTAATGGCCTGTCTCCTTGTTAGGTCTCTGACAAGCTTTGTGTGTGTGTGTGTGTGTGTGTGTGTGTGCGTGTGTGCACAAGCACACATGCATGTATACACCTATGCATGCACATAATCTCTTCTAAGTCTCAGAATAACCATATGATCTTGAATTTATTATCCCTATTTTCCAGGTGAAGAAAAGGAACTATAAGATCAGAGACAGAATTTAAACCTAGCACTGTGTTTATAATATTTTAGTCATCTGTCAGACAACCTACTAATGAACTGCAATGTTCTAACGTTTCCATATCCAGTAATAATAAAATACATGATTTATACTACTAGGTAGTTCTATCATCCAATAAAATTATTAAACTGAGAAAAATTATTATTGAGAAATTATTTTTATTTAAGGTATAAAAAGTAAGCTACCTACAAAATGTCCTTAAAAAGTTCTCAGTCTCACAAAGCTAATCGAAAATATAATAGGCCCTTTGAAGAATAATAACAAAAAACTGAGAAAAAAAATTATATGTGAATAGCTAATGAGAACAGACTGAAAAGAAAGGGCTTAAATATTAATTTTGAGTAGCTCCAATACTTAGTAAACAATAAAAAAATGAATTATGAAATAATTATCAGTACATGATAGTTATTTTTATTTTCTATAGAATTTATTTTCTATATTTGAGTACAAAGATCAGTAATATCTTTAAACTGCAGCTACATATCTGATTAATTTAGTAATTTCCCCTCAATTTTTTACTTTTATCAAATTCACTAAATTCAAAAAGTCACCCTACAAGCATTGTCTCAATATATGCTATCAAAATACAGTTACAGGACTGAGTGAAGTGTTTCAGTGTTTATTCAAGAATTATTCAAAATCTATGTTAAGAAAGCCTTTATCCTAATACATTAAAATAGAAAAACACCTTTCATAAAACGTATTTACCACTGAGAAATTCAGTAATCTCCCCATTCAGAAAGCAGTGTCATTAGAGTTCCTTATGAGGAAATCCATGTTTTAAATATATAATATCCTCAAAGTTAATAATCTCTCATGAACCCAATAGTTGTATGTGCATTTAAATTAATTTAAAGGTTACACACTAAAACACTTGGTTTAATTTCAGATGACAAGATTTTTGATCTGGACACGATAATTAAACATATAAATATAAATAAGTTACTTAGTCTTTGTGGGCTTCAGTTTTTTCATTGGTGAAGTCAAGCTAATAATACCTATTCCAGAGTTGGGAAAATTGGATAAGACAGTACTTGTTAGAACAACCAGCATAGAGCCAGACTCATATATTAAGATTAATACCTAATATTCAGCTTGAAAACTCTGTGACTAATTTTTATTAGCTCTATATATTGTTGAAACATATCAACATTTTTGAAACAGTTTTCTTTGTGGATTGCTCCTGGGAAGATATGGAACATATTACTGATCATTTTACATAATTTGCAGACACTATTACATTTGTAATTACCTTAATAAAGCTTTGTACCTCATGAACAAATACTGCAATGGTTGGCTTCTATCCAGGAACAAATGTTGTAGCTGAACAAACTAAAAACAGCAAGTTCAATATTGAAGGAAGTAAAATCAAGCCAATAGGTAAGGCACTGTGTAAATACTAAACATGGAGTATATAAGACAGCTGGATTTAATTAAATTTGAGTCCTACTTTGAACTAAAGTACCCCATACAGACTGAGTAGGCTGATTGGATCAATCACAGCTTTTACTTTTGATTAAATTTAACTTCTCTACATAGATGCAATTGAAAACAATCAATACAGGTAAAATACAGGACAATTAACACAGAGGTGACCAAAGGTTCATGTTTATATATATATACAGATATACAATATTATTCACCCTGACAATAAGATTAAGCCTACAGTTTCAATTTATAGCTTGTATATCTTATACAGCAATAAAAGGAACATTCACAGCAGACATAAATTTTTGTAGCAGCAAATCATCTTAGAAACATACTTGAAATCCCAAATTCCACCACGATGGACAAAAATAGGATTAGCTCTCCAGCACATATTTTTTAAGGCTTCCTTTTATTCTTATTTATACGTTTCCTATGGATCCTCTCTGTATTAAAAGTTGATCTTATACTCTCTTCCAGGGAGAAGGGAATGGGGGTAAGGGATGTTCTCTGACTCAAACTAAGCCACTCAGTGTACCTTTCCTTGAATTTTTCACTAACAAGCAAAGACCATTTGTTCATTTTCTCTACATCAGCTAAGCATGTGTTTGATGGATTAGTCAGGTTAGACTATATTATGCTTGGTAACAAAAATATTTCCAAATCTAATTTAACAAAACAAAGATAGATGCTTCATTCACATCAAAGTCATTTTTGTTAAGTGGTTGTGGCTCAGGGAACAGACAACTTTCCTACTGGCACATGTAGCATACATTCCTGGCTCTCCTAGAATCTTTCTTCCTTCCTAGGGTCTTTCATGTGTATTTTTAAGACTGCCTTGGTGGAATCTAGCTGATAGCCGGATGTAAAGTCAGAAAGACTTTGAAGTACATACTCCCATAATTAACTGTCTAAGCCTTGATGTTATGTTTGATTTGTGTTCATAGGCAAGACACATGATCTTATCAAGATATAGTGAAGATTGTTAACAGTGAGGCAGGGAGAAGAAAGGTTTTGCTGAATATCTAATCCATATCTACCACAGAACATAACACTTGAATGTTCTTGGTGGACATACTTTCCACAAGCTGTTAAAAAAAAAAATTGACATACTGCAAACTTAAGGAAGAGTCCAAAAATAGTACTCTTACTTCTGATATCAGTTGCAAGTTCAGGGGTACCCCAAGTTACTCTTGCACTTTGTAATTTTCTGGAAAGACTTGCAGTATATTTAATAATTTTCTAGAAATACTTGTGGCACTCACTAAAAGCTGTTATAATCATAGTTAAGCTTTATTATAGTTAAAAGATAAATATTAGAGTCAGCCAAAGGAAGAGACATAAAGGTCAGAGTCCAAGAAAGTCCAAACATAGATCTTCTATTTGTTTTTGTAGTCTTAAACATTAATTCTTTGGTAATATGCACAGAATGTTGCCAACCATGGAAGCGTACCTGAATTTTGAATCCAGAGTCTTTACGGGGACATAGACATCACAAAGACATGGTGGACTCCTCAATCAACTAATCTCACCCTCCAGTCCCTCAAGGATCAAACTTATTCCATGTGAACCAAAGCTCTCATCCTAAATCATATTGTTAGATCATCTAATATGAGCAGTATCACCCTAAACTCCGTGTTAAAATAACCAGGTCATCCAAAGCTACAGGCAAGTAAAAATTACTCTAATAAGCAGTTTCCGAAGGTTTACAAATTATCTACCAGAACCCAAGGTCAAAGTCCAGACCACTCTGGGCAGGATTAAATTCTTTTCTATACACATATAGCCACAGCCATGATATCACAAAGACAACGATTAGTGACAGCATGTGAGCTCTGTTTCCAAATATTTCTAAAACTCAGATTTCTTTTTGCAGCTTACTTCAACCATTCTTTTAAATCGTTATTGCCATAAAGTCCTTCGTTTAGTCCTATTTGCACATTTTCAAGCTAGATATTGCATGTATCTTATCTAAACAGCAATGTTCATCGATACATTTTTCATTAATTGTGGTCATAAAAATAAGTGGTTTCTGTAAGACCAATTGGTCTTCTACCCAAAATAACTGGCATGCTACCCAAAATAGAGGAAAAAGGAAATTCCAAAGCCATGGAATGTACTGAAGGAAGCAAAAAACCTGATTATGAGAAAGCCTTAATACTCCAAATGAGTAGAGGGAGGGAAAGTCACATTTTAAAAATATATTCTCTATGGCAGTGATTTTATGTAAAACTATTTTATTTAAAATTCGCAGCCGCCACAGACTTCTAATATGTTTACTTAAGAATAATAAGCATTGATATTGTGTAATACCTTGGAAACGTCCATAAGCCATTGAATTAATTTGTAAACGGTGGATACATATTTCCATAGTGTTCTTATTGACTTACAAAACCTGTTATCTTGATATGTCATGTTGCTTTTAAAGAAAACATTTACTATCCAGCCCATAACTTTGGGATTATTTTTTTCAAAGTCATGAAAATGGAAAAAGTAAAAATCATTTCTAAACTTATGGGTACAATTAATAGAGAACCTTAAACTTGACAAAATCAACTAAGTATATTGAAAATTTGATAGTTTTTTCTTTTTTAACAGGGTAGAATTTATCTCTTAGGGTCACCACCAACTTTTTATAATAGATTTGTTCCTTTCTCTCTCTTTTTGGCCATGCCCACAGCATGTGGAAGTTCCCAGGCCAGGGATCAAACCCACAGCATAGCAATAATTGCAGTGACAATTCAAATCCTTAACAAACTGCACCACAAGGGAAATCCTATTTCTCTTTTTAATACTGTATAAATATGAAATTAATGTTCCCTTCCTCAGTTTTTGTATTTGTTTTTTATGGTCCCACCTGCAACATATGGAAGTTCCCCAGGCTAGGGGTCCAATTGCAGCTACAGCTGCCAGCCTATGCCGCAGCCACAGCCACAGCACATCAGATCCAAGATGCATCTGTGACCTACACCACAGCTCACAGCAATGCCGGATCCCCATCCCACTGAGTGAGGCTAGGGATCAAACCCCATCCTCATGGATACTAGTCAGTTTCATTACCACTGAGCCACAGCAGGAACTCGTTTTCATATTTGTTTAATGGGAAGGGTTACGGTGTTATTTGGAAGATTAAATGAATTACAATATTCAAAACTCTTAATATGATTTCTCAGCATATAGTGAGCCTTATGTTGTGCTTAATAATTATTATTATAACTACTATAATTATGGTATTACCTTTTCCTATTTTCTATAAATATATCAATATAATTTCCAGAGTCTCTAAAGTTTTCTCTAATTTTTTATAGAAATCTTAGCACATACATTCTAAATTTGCAGGTTAAGAGTATTTTCTGACAGCAATTGCTCACAAAGTATGTATATTTACAAATAATATCTTGACAAAGAGCTGGTGTTATATAAAAAAATCAGCTACAATGCTTTAAATAATGATTTATTTAATTCTCTATGATCAGTTTGACTTCATATGAAGGGATAAACATAAAATCTAGGGGGAATTTTTAAAAATATAATAAAAGGTAAAGTTAATGACAATGAAAGCTATGCCTCAAATAAATAGAACAATTAAACTGTGTAGAAAGGTCAGTGTTTATCTGTGCTAAGCTAAGGTTTTTTAATAGCATTACAATGGAACTTTAAAAAATTAGACAAAGTCTAATAAAATTGCAAAAATAAAAATTTTTAAGATAAAGTTCAAAATGTATTAAAAGAATAAACTAAAGAAAATAGACAATCATGAGGTTGATTGAGATATCTGTGGAAGCTGATAATGCAATATAATTTAAAAGTAAATTGGTTATAATAAGGAAGTATTAATTTTTCATGGGCTGACCTCTTTGAAAGAACCAAAAATTATGCTGGATTTAGGGAGCTTTTATGTATGTTTTTCTTCATCATTGGAAGGTATGATTCTGACAATTAAAATTTTTTATCATATATATTTTTAATCTAAAAAACTGAGAATACTTTAGCACATTTATATTAACTACACATCAGTTCTAAAGGGAAGGAAACAACTGTCTGTCATCATTATTTAGAATATATTAATGCAAATTAGTTTTACTTTGCATACTTAGTTTTCAAAGAATCACATACACTCCATAGAAATTTTATATACCAAGCTTGTCATTGCATTTTAACTAAGTTAACAAATAATATTTGAGCTCAACTCAACAGAATGTGCTGGAGTAGGCCCACTACTCACCAAAATCACAGTTTGAGTCTTAGTATAGCTAATCAGGTTGAAAATGAAACTTCAGGGAGTACTGGTCTCCTGTTCTTAAGAAAACATTGACTCCATGGACACAGTGAGAAATATAGACTATGGGAGTTGAAAGGATTAGTAAGAGCAAGCTATGAACAAAATGTTAGAACAGTCTGCTTCAAAATAATCTGAAGAGAGGGCTATTAGGCACAGTAAAGTTATTTTGAATGTAGAATTAATAAGGAGTAATTTTTATAGAAATCACTTAGCATGGTATTGAACAATAGAAAAAGAAGGGGTATATATACACAAATATAAATATATATATATAAAACATACATGTATCTGAGAATTTGTGAAATTATTCAGTATCACTGTTACTTCCATTATCTTAGAACAGAATGCTTACTGAGAAAAGCCTTTACCAGATGTGCTAAACTTGAAATATCAAAAGGAGAATTCCAAAGGCTAGCCTTTGATTTCCAGCAGAATTGTTTGGCATAACTGAGCCAATCATCTTTTCAGTCAGCTAGTGACTTTTAAAAGTCATATATACCAAATTTAAATAGAAGAGAAGAGAGGCAGAACCTACTGGAGGAAGAAGGACAAAAAATAAGTCCCTTATTTTAATTTTCTGTCTTTTTTGACTGCACCCATGGTACATAGAGGTTCCCAGGCTAGGGGGTCCAGTTGGAGCTGTAGCCGCTGGCCTACACCACAGCCACAGCAACGCAGGATCCAAGCAGCATCTGTGATCTATAGGACAGCTCAAGGCACAGATCCTTAACCCACTGAGCAAGGACAGGGATTGAAACTGTGTCCTCATGTATGCTAGTCAGATTCGTTTCTGCTGAGGCACGACGGGGACGCCTGTATTTTGTTTTAAAACTTCAGAGTCCATAATTTATAATATTGGTAAGATGTGTGAAAGAAAATTTGCAGCAGATAAGTTAAACAATCAAGGAAGACCTGGTTCAAGATTACGGCAGTAGGGTCAAGACTATTGCAAGAAGGGAGAGAGACTGAACTCAACCACATTAAAACAAATGTTGGGAGAGATTTGAAGCACTATAGGGTAAACTAACGGAAAGTACTGCAGGACAGTAGGGGAGAGAATGGTCAATGTGATTAGGCCATCTGTGCTTGCTAATTGTCATTTACCAAAGGTTCCTACCCTCCTACAGAGATGGGGAGGAGGAGATAGAGGCACTATGTTTCCTGATTACATTACAAAGACATGGCTTCCAGATCTTTGAGAACGGCAAGTTATAAAGTGGAATTGGCAAGAAGCGTGAAGAAGATTTACATATCAAAGGAAAAGGAGAAATAATTTATAATTCCAAGTTTATTTATTTGTCTTTTTGCCTTATCTAGGGCTGCACCTGCAGCATATGGAGGTTCCCAGGCTAGGGGTCTAATAGGAGCTGTAGCTGCCGGCCTTTGCACAGCCATAGCCACACAGAATCCAAGCTGTGCCACCTGCAACCTACACCACAGCTCGTGGCACTGCCGGATCCTTAACCCACTGAGCAAGGCCAGGGATTGAACCCTCAAATCTCATGGTTCCTAGCCGGATTCGTTAACCACAGAGCCATGATGGGAACTCCGTATAATTGCAAGTTTAAATGCCCTAAAAGAAGGAGGTCTTCATTCTGGAAACAAACCTGCCTAAAGCTTAGTCAAGCTTAGGGGAATGCAAGACTATATTAGCCAGATGTATAGGTTCTTACCTTTGCCAATGTTATCTCATTAAATGATTGCACGCCCTTTGTGTTACTTTTTCTTCCATCATTTTAGTTTTTTCTTGCTTCTGAGATATTTTTGGTGCTCTTTGTTTTCTCTTTTCAGTTCTTTCTTTTCCATTAGTGTTCAATCTTAGTGATTCTCAAGTGCCATTAATCTAGTCACTGGTGGCTCTTTCTCTTGGTATGAAACATTAATTGCTTTATTGAGAATGAGTCTATTATTCAAGCTTTTGTACAAACATGAGACAATCAAAGACACTGAAATGACATTAAAAGAAAATTAAAGACATGGAAAACAACATCAGTAAAAATCACTGATCCGAGAATGCAAAATCTTTAATGAATATCATCTCCATTTTGATGGCAGATATTAGATATTTCATATTCTGGGATATAGTTTTAATTATTTGGTCGTCACTACAAAAAACTGTTCATAAGAATCAACACAAAGATATTGTAAACATTAAAGTATTTTTAAAGTACACTGCCTTATGGGCCAAAATTTTTTAAGTACATTATCAAATAAATGTATTTATATACCTACATTCAATCATTCAAACATTAAAATCACAAACTTAGGATGTATATTGCAATACATACTTGTATATTACCATTAACAGAAAAGTGATAGATTCATAAAGTGCATTGCTAGTTTTATAAACAGATTAAATTTGGATGAAAACATCGCATTTATATGGCAACTCTAATCTAATAATTAGCTCAGTTTGCATAGATTATAGTATGAATACAGTATTTTAAGATCCATTTAAGCATTCAACAGTTAATTTATAAACAGTAAGTAGAGAAGTTGTAATAGAATATAAAACAATCTTACAACTCTGTAAGAAGGAAAAAAAAGGATGTAAAGCAAATTTAATCTTCCATATGAGCATCTGATACCTTTTATTATAAAAAGTGATAGAACTTATATATTAATGGTTAGTAAAAACAAAATTCAAAAGATAATTTTTAAGTAATTACTTCCAAACTATGCTATGCAAAAATGTAAGTAATGTCACATTGACTTACATCTATTTATAACATATAAGTTGATAGATATTATATGCAATATATTTTATATGTCTAATTATAAGCACTCTTCATTATTAAGGCAAGCAATCTTTATACAAATAATTCTTTTGTTCCAGAAATTGTATTTATGCATTGGATACACTCTGAAATAGTTGAAAACAATTTTATATCAATAATAGACAACAGTAAAATTTCTAAAGACTGCATTTTTACTTATTGAGCAATAAAGGAGGGGGGCACCTTATATGGTCATGCCTCCTGAGGCATCTCACAAAGGTTACAGTCTATTTTTGTTATTGAAGTTTTGTGGAGATAAATACCTGTGCTCCTTTCAAATCCTAGATAGATAAGTATGTCTATCAACTTATAGTCAGAATCTGGAAGAATAAAGCATGAGAAATTCTTCCAATATATGCCCTCTATTTTTTTTCTTTAAGAATTCTTTATGTGAAGTCTGCTTGTAAAATGTACAGACATTCTCAACTGCTGACTATAGTCAGGTTGCCAGTAACAGAACAATACAACTATTTCTCACTGTAACATTTTCACACATTTAGTAAAGCAAGCTCTTTTTTCATAAGATTCTGATTCTAGAACAATGGCTCTCAAAATGTTATTTGCAAATAATTATACAGTAATCAACTAGGATTAATATTAAAAAGATAGATTTTAAGGGCCCAATAAGAGTCTTACCAAATCTTGAGGATAGGGAAAAGAAATTAGAATTTCTTTCTTAAAAGGGGAGTTCCCATCATGGCTCAGTGGAAACGAATCTGACTAGCATCCATGAGGACTCAGGTCAACCCCTGTCCTTGCTCAGCGGGTTAAAGGATCCAGTGTTGCGGTGAGCTGTGGTGTGGGTTGCATGCACGGCTGCGTAGGCCAGCAGCTACAGCTCAGATTTGATCTCTACTCTGGGAACAAAACAAACGTGTAGATACAGAGTACAAACTGGTGTTTGCCAGAGAAGAGGAGGATTGGGGGGAGGGGGTGAAATAGGTGAAAGGGGTTAAGAGGTACACACTTCTAGTTACAAAATAAATGAGATCTAATATCTAGAATAGACAGTATAGTCAATAAGATTGTAATTACTTTGTATGGTGATCGATGATTACAAGACTTATGGTGATCAATTCTTAATGTTGAAGCACTATGTTGTACTATTGAAATTAATATAACATTGAAAGCCATCTATACTTCAATAAAACTTCAAAGGGAAAAATTCATAAATGACTTATACTGAAGTGGAAAACAGTAAGCATAGTAAAGTAAGTGTATAGTGCGACAAGACTATGGAACGAGATAAAGATGGGGAGGTTTCATGGATGGTGACATTAAACTGAGATCGCTGAAAAAAAATTATAGCAATCCTGCTTAGAAAAACAACAGATTGGACTGAAGATAAATGAGATAATATCAAAAAAGCATAGCTTCCCTGTTTACAAATTTCCAGTTTAGACCATGGCTGCTTGTAATAGCATAATAATATTACAGTAAAAGTGATTTATGTTCTTTTGATTTTTATCTGATATTTTTAGTTGCTTAAAATAACTTATAACATATTTGATCAAGAGATCTTAACACTCCACAATATACTCTAGAGCCAACTATCAGAGAATGATTCAAAACTTAAATATAGGCTTTGCTCAAAATACCATGTGAGATCTTTTCTATATTATTTCTTATAATGCTACTTTTTAAAAAGAAGTTGTGGATTTATTTCATGTATAATATTTTATAATAAAGGGGAAAATATTCTTTGAGCTTCTCAGAAACATATAAAATTATGAAATTAATTTGTATCAGGGGCCTTTAAATAGATTCAATACCTTGCTGTGTGGCATTCATAGGTCTCAAAAATAATACTGTATGCTCAGTTTGACATTTTACAAGCAACCACAAAACTAGGAAAAAACTCAGTAATAAATTGTAGGTAAGAGAAAATGGAAGGACATAATAAAATACTCTTTTTTTGGTTTATTGTCAAAAAGAAATTTTCAAATTTTATTTATAAAATATCACAGTTGTCCAATGACACACCTTTTCACTGTGTATTGTATTTGATAGCATCATGCTTCTGAAAAGAAGCAAAAGGGCAATTCTTGCAGCTGAAGGTGATCTTTACTACATTTTTTCTAAGTGACTTCTCCCAAGATTGCCAGTCCAAAAAAAAAAAAAAAAAAATTAGAGAACAATAACTGGTAGAGTTGTGCTCTCTTTCTTTGTTTTTCCACATTAAGTAATATTGATCTCTAACATTCATCTAATTGATTTTTTAAATGATATGCAAAGAAAAGTAATTCTCAAGTGTTCATTCTGTCATGGTGACTAATCAGTTTTTCTGTGTCCTGTACTTTTATAGCTTAGAGAAAATTCTATGTCAGTTGTCGGGAGCCATGCAGGATGAGCCCCGCCGAGACACGCGCTCCGGCAGGGACATGAAGAGACACGAGCTCCTTCAAACCTGCTTCTGCACGGCAGATGGACTCCTGACCTCTCCAAATAAAAATAGTAAAATGAAGCTTTCTGTACTTCTGCTTTCTGTGTCTTTGTTAGTGCTTATAGGAGCTACAGGAAAAATCT
>PVHT020004943.1:8509760-8548398 GCA_004024745.2 Catagonus wagneri | reverse complement strand
GATTGACGTGACTATGCATAGATGCCTGCTGATAGTTGTTACTTGATTTTAAGAAAACTATTGTATTAAATCAAATAACCGTACTAAGACAAGAAGTAAAAAATAAGGAAATGTTTTGCTGTACTCCTTGTGTAACTAAGGAAATGTTTTGTAACTATAGAGATGACTATTGATCTGTAACCTGCTGATTTGTAACTTGTTGATTTTTTGAAACTATGGAAATTATATCCTGGTGGCATGATCAGACCACCAGGAACCTAATCCTATATAAGAAAAATGCAGAAATAAATCGAGCGAGACAAGAGCTCCTCACCTGCTGTACACTTGACTCCTGTCCTTATTCGCCGACGCCGTTCATCCTTAGGGGCACCCACTTCCCTGCTGAGGCTGGACCTCGGCAGTCAGTGATAATTTTCATTAACACATTCGGCACATGTCGTATGTTCCACATTAATAGCCAGACAACCCTTATAAATGGGAAGAGTTCCATGAAGTTACTTAATTAGAAACAATAATCAAAGAGAAAAAACTGTTTATAAAAATACATTTACTTTTGTAAAGCAAGTTCCTCCTGAGTAGCAAATTCAAGTGTAAACTTTTCTGATTCCTGTAAGATGAACTTACCCAGTAAATACTTAATTTTGATTCCTTGGATTTATTTATACCAGTCAATTTAGTGTGCCTTAGAACCTTGATGATAAAACTGTCAGCTTGTGCAGTAACTATAATGCTTTCATTGGAGTAAGAGTAACACAGCCTTTTGTATACTGTAGATATAAAAGCCATGAAGGAGGTGTTGGAGAAGGGGTAGTCTGTCTAAGAGTTGTACTAAAATTATCCAGAGTCAATTTTAGATATGTGATGAATCTTTACATAGATCATTACTTATTGTCCAATAAAATATTTTAGGAGAACAGGTGAGGCACTGGAAATTAAGTACACTACTACAAGTGTGGTAAATCATTTTAGCAAAAATTTCGTGAGAATTCTATTGATTGCAATTTGGATATGTTACATTCCAGTCTGCGCAACTAAACTAGAAAGTATAGGAAAAGTAGGAGTTCGCTTCCTGGCTCAGTGGTTAATGAATCTGACTGGGATCCATGAGGATGCAGGTTTGATCTTTGGCCTTGCTCAGTGGGTTCAGGATCTGGCATTGCTGTGAGCCGTGGCGTAGGTCATAGACACTCCTCAGATCTCGGTTGCTGTGGCTGTAGCGTAGGCTGGCAGCTATAGCTCTAATTCAACCCCTAGCCTGGGAACCTCCATATGCCATGGGTGCTGCCCTAAAAAGCAAAAAAAAAAAAAAAAAAAAAAAAAAAAAAAAAAAAAAAAAAAAAAAAAAAAAAAAAAAAAAAAAAAAAAAAAAAAAAAAAAAATACACACACACACACACACACACACATAGGAAAAGTAAAAATGGGAAAAGGATGGATAAAGAGATTTCACATGTGTAATATGAATTCAGGAATTCAGTGTCATTGAAAATCCTCACCATATTTGTTTTAGTTATAAAGATTTTCTGTCTGCTTTATAGACTAGACCCACATCCACACACCTGTGTGCTCTTTGCTAATGAAATGAATGACGAACAATGAACCTCAGTCAAGATTGTTGTGTCAATTCTCTTTTTGCTACACCCACTTCTCCAGAGGTCAATAATTAATGAAATGAATAAAAAAAGACAATTTTACTGAAACCAAACCAAAACAAAAATTAAAATCTAAGTGAACCAGAAATATAAAATTAAAGCAAACTAAAATCATAGAGCTTTATGAATTTAAGTCCTGACTTAGGTTAATATTTCAGATAAGGGGAAGTAAAATTCATCCACTTATGGCAGAAGAATCTGAAATTAAATTCTTCAGGTTTTATGATATCAAACACATCATACCACAGTAGTATGAAAATACATTTACACGTCATAATTCTCTGTTGGGGCCTAGGGGATTAGCACAAGTAATTGTGTAGATAGAACTATTTTTCAAGAGGGTGAAAAGATAGAGGCAAAAAGGGATTGGAATGTTGCATAAAAACACTTACAAAATGGAAAAAGCATTTAGCAAGAAGTAACATAGTTATGAAAATGTACATTAAAAATCAAAAAACTTTCAAAATTTATCATAGCTCAGACAGATTATAAGGTTCATATTTCAAAGCCAAGATCATATACAGTCTGCTATTCAAAATCATTGAGGAGTTCCCACCTTGGCTCAGCAGAAATGAATCTGACTAGTATCCATGAGGATGCAGGTTCAATCCCTGGCCTTGCTCAGTGGGTTAAGGATCTGGTGTTGCCATGAGACATGGTGTAGGTCGCAGACGTGGCTCGGATCTGGCTTTGCTATGGCTGTGGTGTAGGCCAGAAACTGCAGCTCCGATTGGACCCCCTAGCCTGGGAACCTCCATATGCCATGGTCGCGGCCCTAAAAAGACAAAAAAAAATTTTTAATAAAATAAAACCTTTGGGGAGTTCTGTTGTGGTTCAGTGGGTTAAGAATCCAGTGTTGTAACTGCTATGGTACAGGTTAGATCCCTGGCCCAGGAACTTCTGCATGTTGTGGGTGTGGCCAAAAAAAATTGATAAGATCACAAAGTTCTTGAATAATACAAAGTTTCATTTTATTTTATTTTATTTTTATTTTATTTTTTAACACATGATAAGATTTTAATGGATGTTATTTCAATTATAGGTGTACATAAATCATCACAAGTCAATTTTACAGATTTTGTATCCCAAACCCACAGTGCATCACCCCAACCCCCAGTTGTCTCATTTGAAAAACCAAGGTTTTCCAAAGTCTGTGAGTCATTCTCTGTTCTGCAAAGAGGTTCATTGTGTCTTTTTAGTTTCCACATGTAAGCGGTAGCATTGGGTGTTGCGGTCTAATTGTCTGACTGGTTTCACTTCTCATGATAATTCCTAGGTCCATCCATGTTGCTATAATTGTTGGTAATTCATTCCTTTTAATGGCTGAGTAATATTCCATTGTGTGTATGTACCATATCTTCCCTATCCACTCCTCTGTCGATGGGCATTTAGGTTGTTTCCATGACCTGGCTATTGCATAGAGTGCTGCAATGAACACTGGAGTACATGTGTCTTTTCGAGTCGTGGTTTCCTCTGGATAGATGCCCAGGAGTGGGATTGCTGGATCAAATGGTAATTCTATTTTGAGTTTTCTGAGGAATGTCCATACTGTTTTCCACAGTGGTTGCACAATTTGCATTCCCACCAACAGTGTAATAGGGATCCTTTTGCGCCACACCCTCTCCAGCACTTATTGTTTGTAGACTTTTTGATGATGGCCATTCTGGCTGGTGTAAGGTGGTACCTAATAGTGGTTTTGACTTGCATTTCTCTAATGAGGAGCGATGTTGAACATCTTTTCATGTGTTTATTTGCCATCTGCATGTCTTCTTTGGAGAATTGTCTGCCTAGATCCTCTGCTCATTTTTTGATGGTGTTGTTTGTTTCTTTCGTGTTGAGCTGTAGGAGGTGTTTATAAATTTTGGAGATTAATCCCTTGTCAGTTGAATCATTCGCAAATATTTTCTCCCATTCTGTGGGCTGTCTTTTCATTTTGTTTATGGTTTCCTTTGCTGTGCAGAAACTTTGAAGTTTAATTAAGTTCCATTTGTTTATTTCTCTTTTTATTGTCCTTACTCTGACACATGGATCTGAGAAGATGGTGCCATCATTTATGTCAGAGAGTGTTTGACCTATGTTTTCCTCTAAGAGTTTGATAGTATCTGGTCTTATATCTACATCTTATATCCATTTTGAGTTTATTTTTGTGCATGGAGTTAGAAAGTGTTCTAGTTTCATTTTTTTACATGTAGCTGTCCAGTTTTCCCAACACCACTTATTGAAGAGGCTGTCTTTTGTCCAATGTATATTCTTGCCTCCTTTGTCATAGATTAGTTGACTATAGATGTTTGGATTTAATTCTGGGCTTTCTATCCAGTTCCACTGATCTATATTTCTGTCTTTGTGCCAGTACCATATGGTTTTGATGACTGTAGCTTTGTAGTAGAGTCTGAAGTCAGGGAGTCTGATTCCTCTGGCTCCATTTTTCTTTTTAAGGATTTCTTTTGCTATTCTGTGTTTTTTGTGTTTCCAGACAAACTTTAAACTATTTTGTTCTAGTTCTGTGAAAAAGGTCCTTGGTAATTTGATAAAAGTTCTTGAATAATACAAACTTTTAAATGGAATTTTTAGGACTGACCATAATTACTTAGAATATGTGATAGAAAGTATATATATTATTTTAAATACAACATAATCCTCAAATGAACTCAGTAAGGAATCTACTGATGCATGTAAAATATATATGCAGGGAATTTTAAAAATAATTTAAAATATAAACAAGTTGTTAAAACGAAGACAAAGATTATGTATATAACTCAGGCTAGGATGTTAAAGGAGGTTCTTCATGTAGAAGAAAGATAATATCCAATAGAAATCTTGGTGTACAAAAAGACAAAGGAATCAAGAGCACTAGAAATGTAAACACATGAAAAAATAATACTTCCTTACTAAAAAAATAATGGACTGTTTAGTTACAATGAATTACAAGGTTGAAAAATTTATAGACATAAATTGCATGAACAGAGAAGTAACAAATAGTCGTCTTATAAGAATAATATTTTTAGGAGTAACGTAAATACTACCAGGCCATTGAAAATCTGTTGAATGAGTTGGCAGCATTCTATACATATATGCCCTTAAAGTTCCTTAATTTCCTACAGCTAGTTAATAATTTTATAAATATAAATAATATAAATTACTTATTTTCGTACTCTCTTGTGTTCATAATTGTTCTATATTTCCTTTTATCATATTATTATCTGGGCTCTGGAGAAATTTACCACACTTTCCACTAATCTACAGTAAATTTATCATAGCAAACCCCTTATATTGTGGTCTACTAGTACATGTTTAGCAGCCACCTTTCTGAAATGAAAGTGCTCAAATTTAAGCCTTTGTCAATATCTGTTGTGTAAATAATCCCACCATAGCCCATTTCAAGCTACCAGTGTAAAGTCATTAAATGAGGTATTGGGAAGATAGGTTAGAAAATGGCTTTTGGAAGCTGGTATGAGCTGCTCCAGAAAGCCACTGCTTTATCCACCCTGTAAAATATTGCCAGAGAATTCCATCATTTCTTTCACTTAGGTAAGCTCTTTCTTATAACAGCATGCTAGTCCCTTAGCAACTTGCCTAAATAGTTGCTGGACTGTAGGAGAAATGGAAAACCTTGCAGATGAAAGTACTATATTCTTCTTACAAGATGAGTCAATTTCTGGAGTTTCAGGTAGCTCAGCAGGTTAAGGATCCAGTGTTGTCACTGCAGTGACTAGAGTCACCACTGTGGTGTGGGTTCAATCCCTGGCCAAGGAAATTTTGCATACCTTGGGCATCCCCACCCCCCACCCCCAAAATATGGGTCAATTTCTGAGATGTGGCAAAAAGCAGACTCATTTGTAACATGCAATTTAGTGTTAGGAAGTGCAAGGAGCCCAGATTTTGGAGACAGAGTTAGATTTAAATTTGGAATCTCTCTCTTTGAATCTGCTTATTCATCAGGAAAATAACAATAATAATTCCTAACTTATGGTTTTACTGTAAAAATTACAGTTGTTGAGGGTAAATTTAATTTTATCTTAAAGACTGTATTATAAACTGCATACACTGAAAGGATGCCCATACCAGCAGAAAGAACTCTTGCCTGGAGATACATTTGACATTGCTAGGGAGCAGCCATAATTGTCAAATTTAATTGAAAATAGAGGGGTATAAGGAGGTTATATACTCTGACAGGCAGGCAGGTTATACATATTATGATATACATTGTGACAGAATCACAAGGTGATTAGAAAAAAAAGTGACTCAGATATATTTTCATTCTACAGGTCAGCATTTGTTAGATCTGTTATAAGACACACATGCACAGTCCCTGGGCTAGATTTCTAGAGAAGAATTCCAGACATAGAAATACACATGGATAAGAATAAGACAAGTAGAATATCTGCAAGTCATGAATTTTAGATAATTAACTGAGACAAAACTGATTTACATATAATATACACTAATTTCATCATTGAAACTAAAGACAACATGGAGAAGCCCAAATATCTGAAAAATAACTTAGACCTAGGACAGAGATATTGCAAATTTGTCTATCAACTCAGTTCAAAATTGTAGTCACAGAACGCTTGAGTGAACTCCTATGTCAAATTGGGACTGTAGACTCAGGAAAGACTTAGCCTAAAGCCATTCAATAAAGCAGTTGAAGATTTAAGAAAAGAGGAAGCGGAGATAATAAACTTCAGTATGTGATTTCTAGAACTGGATTATCTATTCCTACTATATCTATCCATTTCTACTTCCCTGTATTAATCCAGAGATATGATTCCCCGCCCCCTTTCATCTATGTGTTTCTTACCCCCACTTCAAGGCCCAACTTAGGCATCATCTTGTCCATGGAAGCTGACATTTCATCACACATTGATTTCTCCCTTCCCAAGATTTCCATTATGACATCTCATAATACCGACATGACAAATTATATTTTCATATATGTTGATACTCTTCCATTCTCTCTTATAATTTCATTCCTGGTAATGTATATACCCATTATATCAGTTTACAAAATACAGAGAGGAGAATAAATGATAAATAAAATAAGTTAGTTTTAATTTAATCCCTTCCCACTTATCCTATTAATTGTATAACAGGGCTTATAATTATAATCATCTTTGTCTGGAAGATGTTTCTGGAAATATGCTATAAGAAATTAACAAGTGATATAATATATATTCATCTGTCCTTTAAAATCTGAACTATCTATCTACCTATCTATCTAGCTATGAGGGAGGGGAGCCATATCATGTGGTTAAGATGAGAAGGTATGACTTTAGAGTTAGATTATATCGCTAGCTCAAGTCACCCACTACAATATGCACTCATAGCTGTGTGACACAAACATATTTCTTTGCCTATAAATTAAGGGTAATTATTTTATAGAAAAATAAATTTCAATGTCATAAAGATTATCTAACATACTATTAAAAATACTGAGTGTTCACAAACACTAGTTGTATTATATCAACTTTACACCTCTTTCTGCCTCACTTCTCTCTTGTAACTTTTCTGCACAAAGCATGCAGCAAGTGTGGACTTCATCCTTGATATAGTTGGAAAATCAAGTGGTATGAGCCAACAAGTGTCCATTAAACAGAGAGAATGATTTTGATTTACTCTGCTTCAGCAGATACTGCTGTGTCTATAAGCTCTTTAACGGTCAGTTAATTCCAAAAGAGCATGAAACTCTTCTCTGGACAGAATTTTAAAATATGGTCATTTATTATATAACTAAAAAAGATAATATGCCCTGCACACAATCTTGTTGACAGTCTTTTCAAAATTCTGTTTCATCTATTCATGGTGTAATTTTATTGATCTTAACTTTTTATTTAGCAAAATGCTTTCTTCAGGCCCATTAATATTCAGGATCATATTTAACATAGAAGAACCATTTCATTAAATTTAAATTAAATGCTTGGTTATGTGTGTTTAGAACAGTGTAATTGTTAATTGTTTATGCAGACTGCATGTCATTATATTTAGTGCTGGCTCCGGATTGTCTATCATGCTGAAAATGCAGCTGGGCTGGGTGTTATCTTTTGGAAGATAGATAGGGAATGGTGATTCAAAATGCTAATGATCTGAAATGAGTTTTGGCTCAGTAGAAGCATGCTCTCATGATGAAGCTTTTGATGAACTGTGTTACAAATTAACTAAATGTTCCCAACTATCTAGGAGGACCTAAATTTCCTGATACAGAACAGGATTCTAGGAGTTCCCATCCTGGCTCAGTGGAAACAAACCTGACTAGCATCCATGAGAACGCAGGTTCGATCCCTGGCCTCGCTCAGTGGGTTAAGGATCTAGCATTGCCGTGAGCTGTGGTGTAGGTCACGGATGTCACTCAGATCGCACGTTGCTGTGACTGTGGTGTAGGCTAGCATCTATAGCTCTGATTTGACCCCTATGCCCCTGGGAGCCTCCATATGCCACAGGTGTGGCTCTACAATAAAAAGAAAAAAATAATGATATTACCATCTGTTTCCTTTCAATCTCCTTTTTCCCCGTTTCAGTAGTTGACATGGCATCCGGGGTGATATTGCAAAATAATTATCATTCCCTTGCTTAAGACCATTCACCAGCTTCCTAGTACTTCAAGAATATCCAGTGTCTGCACCTAATACTTTAAACCATATGCTCCATTAATTTTGAATTTATCATTTACCTTTCCCTTCAGTTACCCCGCTCTACTGCATTCACACTTTTTCACATGATATTCTCTCTGTTTCACCCCCTAGTTTATCTAACTCTCTAACTTCTTGCTTTTAAGGTCATTTATTCTAAAATGTCTTGACTTATCCCAGTTGAATATATTAGGTTTTCATGATATGAACTTTGACAATACTTTATAATGCATTTGTCATAGAATATATCATACATATTTGTAATCAAATATTAGTTGTATTTGTTTCCTACTAAATTATAAATGCCATGACATTTTAGAAAAAAATGTAGATTCAAAATAAATAAGTTACTTCTGATCCAGACAAAATGGCATATAGACTCATCTTTCCCTGCTTCTCTTTGCTACGTGTACCTATAATCCCTGGGCAATAGGCAACCAAAGACAAATCCTGACAGCTATAAGAAGGAAGGCATTTTGGTTAGGGACCTCAGCACAGGGGGGAAAAAAGCATTGCACAAAGTTTCTCACAATTCCTTACTCAACAAAACAAATCTGGGTCTGGCATTCCCTGACTCCCAAACTAGCAACATAAGGCAGCCCAAGTAGACTCTTCTCCCACCTCCCACTGAGAACAAACAGGAATCCTGTTAATGATGCCAGGTAAGTCAGGAAGAACTGACAAGCAGGCTCAACTGGAGAGCACACTAGTAAAATGCCATTAGGAGATATGTTATTTATTCTCCCCTTGTGCCTGGTACTTCCCTCATCCATCCTGAGACTCAGCATTGTCTAAGAGTACCCACGTGGGGGATTTTCCTACCACAATGCTCTGACCAGAAGCACTCTTTGTTCCATGGGCTAGAGGTTCCTTTCCCTCACTGAGGAACACCAGATAGCCCAGCTGTTGAAGAGTCTTCCATCACCTCAAGCAGCACCAACAGGAAACTGTGAGCTCCACTAGCACAAAATAAACCAAACAGACCAAACAGTATCTCAAAGATAGAAAATTACATCATCCTTAGAACAAGAGCACCCAAAATTGACAAGGAGCTAGATACAAAACTTAAATTAGGTGACTTCCTGCTAAATAAAAGCTTTAAATAGGACTAGAGTCTCTTACAATAGCCAAACAATCTAGAATACAATAAAAAAAATCACCCATTTTAGTAAGAACCAGGAAAATCAACACTTGAGTGGTAAAAAGTAATTAACTCATGCCGACAACAAGATGAATCAGATGTTGGAATTATCTAATAAGGATTTTAAAGCAGTCATTATAAATATTCATAGGAAATTAAAAAATATCTTAAAATGAAAATAGAAAATTTAAGGAATGAAGCAGATGTTATAAGGAAGTGAAATAAAAGTGAAAAACTCAAATGACAAAATAGGAAACCTTGATGGATGAGCTCAAGTGTGGAGTGGAAAGATAGAGAATAGAATAAATAGACTTAAGGAAAAAAACCAAGAGAATTTACCCAATTTCAACAACAGTAGAAGAAAGAAGGGAAGGAAGGAAGGAAGGAAAGAAAAAAGAAAGAAAGAAAAGAAAAAGAAAGAAAGGGAAAGAAAGAAAAAGAAAGAAGCAGGCAGGCAGAACCTATCTTAGGGGCTTGTAGGTCAATAACTAAAGGTCAAATATCTGCATCATCAGAGTTCAAAAATTCAAGGAAAAATGCAGTGGGGCTAAAAGAATTTTCAAATAATTAATAGCTTAAAGCTTCCTGAATTTGGCAAAATCATGACCCAAAAATTAAAGAAACAAGGTTAATATCAGGTAGGGAAAAATCAAAGAAATCTATGCTAAACTATATCGTTCATGATTTAACTAATGCATACTAATGGCAAGGAAGGTACCTGGAAAACAGCCAAAAAGAAATTAAATATTACCTCTAGGGAAAATTTACATCAATGAGATTGAATTTCTCAATTGAAATCATGAAGGGCACAGGAAATGACATAACATATATCAGCTGCTGAAAGAAACTGTCCACCATAAATTTTAGTTTCCAGTGAACTATATTTTAGAAATGAAAAAGTAAAGACACTATTACCTACAGGAAAGAAACTTACTAGAGACAAAGCAAACATTATATAACAATAAATAAATAATACACCAGGAATATATAACACTATTAAATGTGTACAAATCAAGTGACAAAGTCTCAAGATACATGTGACAAAAATCGACAGAGCAGAAAGAGTAAACAAATAAATTATGAATTGTAGTTGGGACTATGACTAGAACTCTTAGCACTAAAGGAAATAAAATCAGGAAGGATGTAACTCTGAACAAAACAGTAAACCAAAGGATCTATTTAACATATTTAAATTATCTTACTCAATGGACAGAATGAACATCTTTTTAAAGCACTCATGGAATATTCACCATGGTAATTTTCCAAGTTATAAACAAAGCTTAACAAAATTAAAAGAACAAAATTAAGACCAAAGTATTTTCTCTGACAATAATGAAACCAAACTTATATCAATTATAGAAAAAGCAGTAAACTATAAAGTCACTTGGTAATTAAATAGCACATTGTGAAATAATAGATTAGTCTAAAATGACAATTCTAAATGAAAAAAAATCAGAATTATAATGAAAGTACAACATAGCAAAACATTTGAGATACAGGTCAAGTAGCCTTGAGAGGTAAATTTACAGAATTAAGTTCATATATTAGGAAAGATGAAAGGTATCAAATTAATGTAACTTCCAATCTTCAAGAAATTAGATAAAGGAGAGCAAAATAAATTCAAAACAAGCAGAAGGAATGAAATAGACATAAGAGCAGAAATACACAAAACTGAAAAAAATAGACATTATCAAAGAAGTGCAAAGCTGGCTCTTCAAAACAATAAAATTGATTGACTTTTAGTAAGACTGAAAAATATAGAAAGAGAAAACATATTTCCAGTATAAGTAAAATGAGACGTCTCTTGGTCATTACGAAAGCAAAAAGGAATTCTATGAATAACTTGAAATACAAATTTCCATTGGAATGCAAAAATAAATAAGCCAGTTTCTCAAAAACCACTCACTACCAAACCTCCGTCAAGATGAGGAACAGAGGAGTTCCCATCATGGCTCAGTGGATAACGAATCCTGCTAGGAACCATGAGGTTGTGGCCTTGCTCATTGGGTTAAGGATCCTGCGTTGCTGTGAGCTGTGGTGTAGGCCAGCGGCTACAGCTCTGATTAGACCCCTAGCCTGGGAACCTCCATATGCCGCAGGTGCAGCCCTAAAATGACAAAAGACAAAAAGAAAAAAAAAAAGATGAGGAACAGTATAATACTATACCCACTAATGACATTTAATTCATAATTTAAAACTCCCCCAAAAGAAATGTCCAGATTCAGATGATTCTACTAGAAATTTGTACCAAATATTTGAATAAAAATAAATATCTTTTTTACACAGTCTGTTCCAGGAAATGAAAAGAGAACACTCCAAAACAATACTGCACATCTAAAATTCCATACTCAGAAATAATACCATCCAAAAAAAAGCAAAAAAATTTTCGGCCAGATAAAAGCTGACAGGCATCACTTTTAGCTGATCTATGATCTAAGAACAGCAAACAGTTCTTGGATGAAGAGAAATTTTGCAGCCAAAGCAGGGTTTGAAGAACAGAAGAGCATGAAAAAAAGCATAATTATATGAGTACCTAATAAAAGACATTTTTAAATCTTTTCTATGTCAATATCTATGTATACATAAAATACATATTTTTCTTTAAAAGAGTGTTTAATGAAAAACCAAAATAATGTACATTTGGGCTTAGAACATGTATAAAAGTTTTTGAAAAGTAGGAATGGAAACTATGGTAAGAATAAATAGAACTATACTCATAATATTTTTACATTATCTGTGGAGGAAAATATAATTCACAGATGGGTTGTTATAACTTAAGCGTGTGTGTTGTAATTTCTCATGCAATTAGTAAAAAGAGGTAGAATAAAGCAGTTAATAAAGAAGATAAAACAGAATACAAAAACTGAAAATAGCTCACTTCAGCCAAAGCAAGACAGGAAATAAGCAAGAGAGGAAAAAGCAACAAATGCAGAATATAGAGAAAAAATAGCAAAATGGTATATGTAAAAATGGTCATATCAATGCATATTATTAAAGATAGACTGACCAAACACTTCATGTAAAAGGGAGAAGTTGCAGACAGAATTAAAAATAAAAAACAAAAAACAATTGTTTATGCCCAACATATTTGAATATGAAGGCAAAGAGAAGTTGAAAATAATACAGAGGGGAAAATATCATATAATCACTAAGCATAAGAAAGAGAATTAAGAGTAAACTATGGGATTATGGGAAAGTAAAAATTTAAAGTGAAATTAATATATTTATATATTGTGATGATGTAAAAAGTATGTTGACAAGGAAAGAGCTTAAGAAAGTTGCAAAGTGACATGGAAATCAAGACAAGTAAGAAATATAAGTGAAATTCTAAAAATTTGCATTACACAATAACAATAGATATATACAAGTTTATTTTACATGCTTTTAAGATAAGTTAAAAGACAAAAATATACCATATTACTTTAATATACTTAAAAAAATTTTCCACAGACATTATTGCTTTTATTCTTTGAATGTGATTCCTAAGAAAGGCTCTCACGTTTCTGCCAAATCAGTCCTTGGCTCACAGTAGTCACGTTCTACACCTCTGAGATTTTTTTTTAAGACAATTAAAAACAAAAATTAATATCATTTGAATTCTCTTTCTCATGAATCATTTTATGATGTTACTTAATTACCCCACTGATACTAAGATCACTCAAAATATAGCTACATATCAGATTTTTCTACTTTATAGTATAAATTCCAATGAAAATATCATTAAAGCAAATGATAGCCATGACTTTGTGCCTCTGAAAAAAAAATTCTCAAGTGGATGTCAATGTTAAACATAATCTTGTCCTGTTAAAAATAACACCAGAGATGATATAAACAATATTATAAGAAAGTATTTTTATTGTTTTTACAGCAAATATTATTCCTTTTGTCTAAACTGCTGGTTGAGTCAAGGAAACATTTGTGTACATCTCCAAACTGGGTCATTTCTATATTTTGCAATTCTTTATTAGTAAAAGTCAGAAATATAACCTGAACAGCAGGAAAGATGAAAATATTTAATACTGTTCCCTAGGATTTGTCTCCCCCAATTGCTTCTCCAGTTCATAATTTTTTTATAAGGATTTTGAATGTTCACATGTTTATCATTAAATATTATTTCAGGATACAGTAATTTAATTAATACCATGAATATAATTTTTCAATATTTTTTTTTGGCCACACCAATGGCATGTGGCAGTTGCCAGGTCAGGGATCCAATCCGCACTACAGCCATAACCAGAGCCATAGCAGGGACATCGCTTGATCCTTAACCCTCTGAATCACAAGGCAACTAAAATACTATTTTTATTTCAGAATCATTTGCAAAGCATTGTTTAAAAACAGTGCTAGCTAACTAAGTCTCCAACTTCCTCAACAACTAAACACGCTCAAAATAATTTCAAAAAATAAAAATCCACCCGTAGATATTTGTGAAAGATTAAATTTCGCACTAAGGCTGAAAGATACACAGTTATATAATAAATAATATATTATAAGTGAGACAACAGTATTTGTTAAATATAAGTAAAGTAGGAATAAAGCCCTCTTTTAACTGCAATAAAATCAGTTATTACCTTCTATCAGTGTTATATTCTATAAAAATAAAGTGTGGAATGGTTGTAATTGAAAATCAAAAAGCAGAATCAAGAATCACAGAAGCGATAAGATTAACTAATTCTTTCCTACTTACATTAAGTTCCCACAGAGATTTCTTTACTTTCAATATCAATGGCCATATAAATGATATTACATCTGTTATGCTTTTACAAGGCTCATTATTAAAAATAACTTGTTATGACTTACAAGAGAACAAAGGCCCATCTAAATCTGAAATACTATATTTATTCATTTTATGATGCTGATTAATATGGAAAATTTTGGCAGATAATGTTTTTGTGCTTGCTGTCATTACAGGAAACAAACGCGTAGTATTTTACAGAGAACATTTCTTGAACAGTTACAATGCTGTTCCACAGTACTATTTTCATTTACAAACATAAGGAGAAATTGTTTAGGGCTTTTGTATTTGAGAAAGCAACATTTAAACCAGATTGCATGCAATATACAAAAGAACTAAAAGCAGTAGCTCACAATGGCAACTTTTATAAAATATTTTTATCAGCTTAACAGGATTTTTTAACATATTAGTTTTGTTTTTCCTTCAACACTGTAGTGTTTTCTATTTTTCCTTATTGTTTCCTACACATTTTAAAATAGTGACCCGGCCACACATATACACACGGTCCCTTTCTCATACCATCTTCCATCATGCTGTACCCCAAGAGACTGTACAGTTGGATCCCACTGATTATTCATTACAAATGAAACAGTTTACATCTACCAACCTCACATTCCCTGTACACCCCACTTCCTCTACCCCTCCCCCATGGCAAACATATGATCCAGTAATCCCACTCCTGGGCATATATCTGGACAAAACTTTCATTCAAAAATATACAGGCACCCCTATGTTCATTGCAGCACTATTCACAACAGCCAGGACATGGAAACAACCTAAATGCCCATCAACAGACGAATGTGTTAAGAAGATGTGGTACATATACACAATGAAATACTACTCATGCATAAAAAAGAATAAAATAATGCCATTTGCAGAAACATGGATGCAACTAGAGACTCTCATATTGAGTGAAGTAAGTCAGAAAGAGAAAGACAAATACCATATGATATCACTTATAACTGGAATCTAAAATACGGCACAAATGACATTTTGTTTTTTGTTACAGCCATTCTAGTGGATATGAATTGATTTTGAAAAGTAGCCCATTGGGAGTTTCTGCTGTGGCTCAGTGGTAACAAACCTGACTAGTATCCATGAGAATCTGGGTTTGATCCCTGGCCTTGCTCAGTGGGTTAAGGATCTGGCATTGCCATGACTGTTGTGTAGGTCACAGATGCACCTCAGATCCTGCATTGCTATGGCTGTGGTGTAGACTGTCAGCTGCAGCTCCAATTCTACCCCTAGTCTGGGAACTTCCATATGTTACAAGTAGGACATAAAAGGAAAGGAAAGGAAAGGAAAGGAAAGAAAAGAAAAGAAAAGAAAAGAAAAGAAAAGGTAGCACATTAAATTAAGAACTACTGGACTACATGGTTTCAAACCATGTTATCTGTCACTAATTCTATTCAATAACTTTCATTTGCCTATATAGAATGTAAAATAAAGAAAAGCAATTTTTATCAAAGTTTATTACTTCCACTCTTACCTGACATATCTATTGAGGCAGATTTTTCAGAAATTAATGTCACACAGTGTGCTTTGCTAGCAATACTTTGACTACTTGGCAACTACATATCAGGCTACTAATCTCTTTTATGCTACTATAAAAACACACAGGCTGTGTTCTCATCAAATGACAGTATATTAGAGCTAGAAGGACAACGCTTGGGACATATGCTGTTTGTAAGGTGATTATGCTTCTAGTGAAGTATTTTAAACAGCTGGATTTGAGCCTCTGCTCTTCTCCCAAACTTGGAGTTCAAAGTTTCACATATCAAAAGCTTAACCTTTAAAAGTCTTCCAGTAGCTGTTTAAAAGTTGGTTTTACTAGAGGAATTAAGCAATTGCCATACTCATTAACTGCTGGAAATGGCACTTTTTCAGAGTTATTATATTCCCAGTTTGTAAAGTTGCTTATTAGTACCACCTAAGCACTTCACAGATAGTTGATGAGAAAATCTGCAACATTTACCTTTTATTTGTCTTTGGATTCTCACACCTTTAAAACCACTGTATGTATTAAAAGAGAGATGACAACTAGTTAGTTGACGCAGTTGTTACTCTAACAAGATCCACTCTTTCTTACTATTTTTTTTAAAAGAAATAAAAGAAGTTTGAACTCTTTCTCAATTATTTTTAATATTCCAGTACACTAGAGGAGTGTTGCATAGATAGAGCTTCAGAGAAATATTTTATTGTAATTCTGTCCTGTCAATTAATTGAATACCTACTGTCCTACATACTTGGACAAAAGTGCTATCTTCATGTTAAGCATATTCAGATTACAGATACATTTCATATGACCAAATGTCCTGTAATTACTGAAATTGACATTTTGGAAGAAACAAGCCAGATGTGTAGAAAGACAGCATAAACATACATAATAATACGATGTATAGTGGACATATAAAGATAGTTTTTACCTAGTTAGAGAGACTGAGGAGTAATAGTGAGTCCTACCAAGGAGGATAAGTCTTCAAAGTTGATGCTAAAATCAGTCACAATTTAGGAATAGATCTGTGGGTTCCCATGAGATTTTTTTTAAAGTAATTTTTTTTGGCCGCACCCACAGCATATGGAAGTTCTCAGGTCAGGGATTGAATGCCAGCCACAGCTGCGACCCATGCCACAACCGCGGCAATGCCGATCCTTTAACTTACTGGGCTAGGTGGGTGTCAAACCTACACCTCCGCAGTGACCTGAGTCGCTGCAGATTCTTGCCTTAGCAATCACTTTTATGATATAGTTACTTTAGAACTGTAACCTTCTATTACTTACAAAAATTAGCATAATAGTCTGACTACTCTTTATACACTAAATATCAAAAAGAGAAAAATGGTCTTCTTACAATTGACAAATAGTAAACTCCTTGAAGTTAAAGAGTATACTATATTTGTCTTTTTGCACCCAAATCTAAAATTTCTTGGCATATTTTAAGAATTTGGTGAGCATTTATTGATATATAGAAGTCTGCAGCTTCTATTGCTCTTTAACTATTCATAATTTTACCACCCTCCTAGCATCTACCAGATACATTATACTAATGTTAAAGAGGAGACCAAAATCATCCAACATATAATTTATCAATACCTCTTTAGTGTGTCTCAGGGAAGTACCTATATATTATTTGCATTTCTATTGCTAGTTTAGGTGAAATAATTTCACACTGAAAGAAATCTCAAGCATTTCCTAATTCAGCAGCTCTACCTTTTGTAATTTTCAGTGAGTAAACTAGTTATAAAGAAAATATGCTCTTGTCAACTGATGTTCATAGACAAACATGTATCCTAAATCTTAAACAAAATTGATGAAGCTCAAATGCAGGACACTTTGTTTCTGACAAGAAAAACAACTTAAATATCTCAAAGAAGATGCAGATGTCAACCATTAATGATAACCAATGTGCATATCCATGGTCCAGTGGTTGTTGGTACTTAATTTCAACACGAATCATGCTCCTCCTGTAACCTCTCCAGTGTGGCTGTATAAACTTGACAGTAACTTTAAATCTTGTTGACAACTACTTCCCTTACTTTCAGCAGACAGTCAGGGGCAGTTCAAACTACCACACAGAACGGTAAGTCCCAATTTCTCTCCACTCTCTAAACTCAAATGTAGTCGTCTGAGACAAAGCTATAAGTAGGTCGGAAATACTAAAGTTTCCCAAAAGGATATGCAGTTATATAAACACTTAGAAATGTAGTAGAAAACAGTGAATCTGTTTTTAACATAAAAATCACTTTGACTTCTAAATTGTTCCAATATTATTGTTTGACACTGGAGGAGAAGGAATTCCTTCTCTGATAGAAGCATAGACTGAGATTACACAATCAAAACCAAAATGAAGACAGACAACTTACTTTAGATACAGATATACTCCAAGAATGGGTGTTCCATGTGATTATTATTACTAAGAGAATTTCCCGTTGCTACTCTCTTGCAAGGATTACCAACAGCCAAAGTGGAAATGGCTAGCATTTGAGATAAGTGAATATCTACAAATTGTGTGTTGTGAGTGTGTGTGTGCGTGTGTGTGTGTGTGAGTATACCTAATCTCAAATTTCAAATTTTATGTATATATGAATTTTGTAGATATAAATATTTATATAGCTGTATAAGTCAATTTGGATAGCTGTAAAAGTAAACATAGCTTAACATACTTGTTTATAAAGAATAGCTTTGAGTTTTGGATCTCCAGTTTATGAGATGAAGTCTTGGTTTATTCCCTTAAATATTCTGAACTTGAGATGTCTTGTCTGTAAAATAAGGAGAGGTACTCTCCACCCTCAATTTTGTCAATTAGACATAAGGGACACAGTATAGTCCAACATACAAATCAAATGATACCTCACTATTAACAACTCCCATTCCAAATATCTATAATTTTGCTCAAGCTATTTCATTATCTGCATGGCGCATCTTTCTCTCTCAGGCTTCAAAATTTCCCTCAGGAAAAATTTCATTTTGTGGCACTGAAGTATTTTCTGGAAAAAAATTCACTTCCTCTAAGCTCCCACAATACCCCATGGGAATCTATATTCCATTTACTATTTTATATTGAAATTGCCCATTAATTTGTCCTTCTTCAGCTAGATTGGGAACATCTTAAAATGGTATACCATGCTCCATTCTCATTTTTATCTTCAGCCTTGATCACTAAACTCTAGCACACCTTAGGTGCTCACTTAATATTGAAAGATCTATATTCGAGGATTTGAAATAGGGCTAGAGTAAAAAGAAATAAGCAATTGTTTAATCATTTTTCTTGGATTTGTTCCTTTTTCTCTTTTCCCTCTTGGACTAGATTTTTAAAGAGTGATATTTGGAGAAGCATACTTAAGAACTAGATAATTACTTACTTCAGTGATGAATTTTTAGAGAAGACATAGCATAATCCAGAGAAAAAGATTCAAAAAACTCGTTTTAGGAGATACAGGAATCCAGAGGCTTGAAATCAAAATTCTCTTTACTAATATTGTTTCATCCAAAAAATAAGTAGAATTTTAGGATATCATTTTATTAAGGAAAAATGTACACATTCAAAAGTTTTCTAGACTTGCCTATGTCACAAAAACGTGAGCACCAACATTTACATTGGGCATGAGATGCATTATCCTTGTTTCTTGATATGTGTTTTCTTTCCCAAACAAACGTATGAAACAAATATAGATACCCCTAGTTTACAGATGAAGATATTGTTAATTTCACAAAGATGCTAAATGCGAGAACCAGGATATGAATCTGGTTCCAATGTTTATACAGTTTTTTTTTTCCCATTAGAAACTCTCAAAGCACTGTTTTAACCAAGGAGGTTAGTATATTTTACTGTGAGTAATCATAGTATGCCAAATTCAGCTAATTATCAAAAATTACTTCCTTATGTCTTATGTGGCTTTAGTCTCCCCTACCATATATTCCTATACTTTGATTACTTTGACTTGGACAAAGTGTAGGATATTTTACTGCTGCTAATAATTTTTAAAGTATTTATTTTAGGTAATAAAATATTAATATCCTGAGATTTTTATTTTATGCCCTTTAAAATACACCTCAAAGACAAAAATGTTGATTTATATCCCAGATAGTCTAGTTTCCTTTGATATCTCAGACTTGCTGAATTTTAACATTTAGACATACTGAATCAGGTTTAGGCTCTTCTCTAATAAGCTTCCTTGGGGAAGACACTTTTGCCTAAAAAACTGGCACATTCCTAACTGCATAGCATGTCCTGGCAAGAGATTCTACTTCATGTGAGAAACTTTGACATTATTCACTGAAATTTCTTAAACTAAATCAAGAAATCAGCATTGGCAATTAGATTACTGGAACAGTCTGCTTTTTCTAAATGTGACAGTGTGAAAACTAGAGGCCACATAAAACAAACAGATGAAGCAGGTGTGAGACAGATTCAAACTGGAAGACCGCCAACCTATCGGCTCCACCAAGGTTTTATTATCTAACCAGAAACACATTTTGTTGATATTTAGACTTTCTCCCCCTAGAGTAAATTCTGCCAACTGGATACAGTTCAGTGAACATAATGGCCATAACTATTCCAGGCTGAGGTAACTAATTGGCATTGTAATCTATGCTGTACCCAAGGTTTTCCTTTGCTTGCATACAGAGACATTGATATTCCCGTATAAATTCAACCATTTCTCAGGGTCTTTATACAGACCAATCTAGAGACATATACATGTGCTTTCTTTATACTGGGACTTAGCTTATCAAATAATTGAGGTAACAATCAGACAAATGCAATCAATAATTGCTTCTCCTGAATTAATGAGCTCAAAGAAGGCATTTATAAATTTAAATTCATAAAAAGTCATGGATTAAAAAGAGATGAGTGGTGTGGAGTGGACAAGAATTATATCTATACAAAGTCATAAAAACTGTTGGCTATGATCATTTATTTCTCTGAATCTGATGTGTTCAAAAATTTTAGGTTTCCTTGCTTCTGTATCTTTTATATTCAGTAGATATACTCAAATATCCACAATCATGCCTCTTTCCAGGTCATAATAACACATGCTATTTCTCATGTACAAAGATAACCTAATTTACTCACAATACTAGAATATTTTACTGTCTTTGTTTCCTTCAAGAAATAGAGAGTACAGATTCATTTTTGAACAATAAAGAGAAATGTAAACAGTATAGAAGAAAGTGAATTTTGGCCAAGAAATAATAATAAACTTGGAAAAATATTTTTCTCATACATGACAGATAGTGGGTTAACTATAGTCTTTTTTTTTTTTAAGCAATTGTATTGGGTAAAAATGACATTAAATAAAAAGCACCTACTCAAAGGTCCTTTGAATTTTGCAAATGTATAAAACTCTGTAAACATCATTTAAACTATCCTTCAACAGTTCTTTCATGTTACTTTGCAAAAAATCTCCCCCAACACCCCTACTCCAGGCAATCACTAACATGATTTTTATTACTGTCTTAGATTGTTTGTACTGCTCTAATAAAATGCTATAGACAGGATAGCTTACAAACAATAGAAGTATATTTCTCACAGTTTGGAAATAGGGAAGTCCAAAATCAAAGTACCAGCAGATTTGGTGTCTGTGAGAACTCACTTCCTAGTTCACAGACAGCTGCCTTTTTGGTGTGTTTTCACATGACAGTAGGGACAAGGGGATATTCTGGGTCCTCTTTTTATATGGACAGGAATTCCATTCATGAGGGCTCTGCTCTCATGACATAGTTAGGCTCTAAAGATCCATTTCCAAGTACTATCACATCTGGGATTAGGTTTCAATATGACTTTTAAGGTGACATAAATATTCAGTCTATAGCAACCACTGCAGATTAGATGTCAATGTTCCAGAAATTGATATAAATGGAGTCATAGAGAATACCCTGTTTTTTTGTCTGCCTTTTTTCACAAATAATTTTTTTGAATCTCATTAATCTTGTTGCATATTATCAATAGGTTTCTCAATTATTTTTCTGACAATTATTAAAATTGTTTATCCATTGACCTGTTGATATTCCGTAATCCTAATGTTGTTTTAACCTTTCATTTCTCTTTCTTAACTTATTGCACTGGCAAGGACTACCAGTAGAATGCTAAATGGCAGTGATGAAAGAAAATATCCTTGCTTTATTTCTGATTTGGGGGATAAAATCTTTTAAGATTGAGTTGTAATATTATCTTTAGCTTTTTTCAGAGATATCTTTTCTATTTCCACTTTCCTTAGAGTTTTTTCTCAAGAATAAATATTAAATTTTTAAAAACATTTTTCCTGTGACTACTTAAATAAGCATGTAAATTTTATTTTTAGTTTTTTGATAAGTTAAATTATATTTACTACATATTAAACCAACTACTTAAATAAAACCACACCAATTATAGTGATATATCATCTTTTTAATATACCGCTGGATTCAGTTGGTTAAAATTTGGTTGAGTTTTGCATCTATATTCATAAAATATATTAGTCTGCAATTACCTTTTTTGGTAACATCTGTATTTAGTTTTGCTACTGCAATATTCTGACTTTTCAAATTAATTGGAAAGTATATATTCTTTTCTGAAAGAATTTATACAAAATTGGTGTAATTTCTTTTTTAAGTATTTTATATAATTCTACAGTGAGGCTAGGTATGCCTAGAGTTTATCTTGTAGGAAAATACTTAATATATAATTCAATCAATTAATTATCATAAGCTTATTTAAGCTTTTTAAATCTCATTTTGATATCTTATAAGTTTCAGAGTCTGTCTCTAAATTTAGAATATATTAGCTTCAAATTTGTTGATGATATTTTCTTATATCTTTGATATCTTTAGTAAATACAACGGAGTCTCCATTTTTATTCCTAGTAGGTGTCATTTACAATTCCTTCTAGTTTTCATAATTGGTAAAACTATATTTCTGTCAATATTATTGAACTTTCATAAAATATCACTTTTTAGTCCGTTGATTTAATTTTATTCCATTTTGTATTCCAGGTAAATATATAATGTGTACGTTTAAGACACACTTTCCCTCTCACACAGAAACATAGTAAGTAATTCTGAAGAATCAAAAGCCTGTCTTGTTTTAGGGACAGAAATTTCTGAGTATCTTTCAGAATTGCTCAGAGGGTAGAAATTAAATATGCCATCATACTTATAATTGTCTACCTAGAATCGGTCAAAATATGCCTGTCAAATCTCTAGGTGATGCTGGAACAATCCTATATGATTATCTCATTATATCTTCTGGAGGTATTATCTCTATGGTTTTCTAAAACTCTGCTCTTTAGACCCTTTTGATCACATAAATTATTGCTTTATGCTTTTATAGAAGCTGTACAAATTTTGGTTCTCTAGAGAAACAAATTTTATCTATTTATAATTGGCTTACACAATTATGGAGGATATCAAGTTCAAAATCTGCAGAGCCAGTGTTCCAGCTCAAAAGTTATCAGGCTGGGACTTCTTATTTAGAGAAGAATCAGTCTTTTGTTCTATTCATGACTTCCACTGATTGGATAAAGCCCACCCACATTGGAGAGAGCAAACTGGTTTACTCCGTCTACCAATTAAAGAGTTAATCTCATCAAAAAAAAAAAATCCTCCCAGAAACACCCAAAATATACGTCAAATATCTAGCAATCCTGTGGCCCAGTAAAGTTGACACCTAAAATTAACTTTCACAGGGGCCAAAAATGGCAGGTGAAAATAAAATCCATTTCTTAATTACCTATGTCTCTAGTTCAACAAATAACAGACATTTATCTCTGTATTCTCCATAACTAACATTCCACCAGCCAAATACATCTGGTGAAAGTTTGATGAATAAATCATCATATAGTTTGAAGGGGGTGTGTTCCAGCAACACAGCAGAGTGTTGAGTTAAAAACTTGAATATAAAGGCCAATCCAACCAGGATTCAGTGGTGTCACCAGCTATGATTTCTGTGCCCTAACACATATGATATAACTTTTCTGACTCATCTACAGACTTCTTCAATAATATTTATGCTACAGGTATGCTGGAAGGGCTTTTATAAGAACTTGATGTAATGTCTCACATACTATATGCCACTTGAGGATCACAGGAAGAATTTCTTTACCAGTTTTACACATTTATCCATGTCTCTCAACAAGACAATATCCGAAGCATAAGCATAAGCATAATAGTTTTTAGAAACACACATCATATTATACCACTACAATTTCATCCAGTGACTTCAGTTAGAATAAAATCAAACATCTTGACCAGGGTTGTAAAATCCAGTATAATCGGATCTCATACTAATTCCTCAGTTTCATACTGCTTTACTCCCTAGTTCACTGTATTCTAGCCATCCTGGACTTCTTCCTATTTCTTGGGAAACCCAAGCTTGTTCTTCTCAAGGTCTTTGAAGTAGTTGTCTCTGCTTGGCATATTCTTCATCTATCTGTGTCTGCCTCTCTCTTGTCACTCAGATCTCTTCTCAAACACCATCACCTCAAAAAAGCTTTTCTTCATCATGATTCTTCGGTAGCACATAGCACTATCTGATGTTTTTTCTTAATTTGTCAGCCAGTTCCCCTATGTATCTCCCAGTCATTAGAACTGTGCTTGGCACAGAGAAGGTATTGAATACATATGTGAAGGAATAATTATTTCAGACCACGTAAATGCCAAATCACCTTTATACTTAATTCCTCCCTCTTTATTAATATCCATGGTCTCATGATCATGAGATTCTATTGATTCAAAATGCTAAATAAAAATAAGCTTCTTTTTTAAACTTGAAAATCTGCAGAACTTAAAAATAACTTGTAGAGCTATTGAGTCCATTTATTTTAAGAGAATGCAACTAAATTTGCCATTATTGCATTTTCAGATTATTGGTTTAACTACCTATGGCCATTTGGTTGAATTATACTGTTTTCTTTTCTATAGATTTTTTTTCTTTGTTCAGATGAATGGCTGAACACATGTGTATCTCTTAATTTGGGAGTCTTAGCTTTGACCACTGTGATCAATCAACTACAATGCACAGTTCCCTAAATGTTTCTTTTCCTTGCCTCAGTGGGTATTTAAATTTCCTATTAGAAATCACTGGGGTAAAAAGCTAGCAAGTATCTTAGCAACTTCAGGAGGTTACATGAATAACAATATAATGTTTTAAAAAGTAGAATAAAGACAGGATAGTTAGCCAAAAAGTAACTTTTTGTGGTGTACAAGTTGGAACTTTGAAATTGGAAATGGAGAACAGCTTTTAAGCCAGCATCCTATTTTTCTTGCCCTCAGGAGAAAAGAGCTCAGTCCTATTTTAAATTAATTCTGTGATATAATTTCTCATGAAAAATTTTCAAGTTTGACTTTTTCTAAAACTTTTTCACTCTGGTGGTTATATTTTCCTAATCATGATAAGAAATAAAAATATATTTCTACCAAGTGCTTTAATCCATTAGCTCAGGTCCTTAGTTGAGAGAGCCTTTTCACATGAATCAAAAATACTAGGTGTAGTTGCCTAGTGATGGTAGAATGGTACAAAAATTCCTACGAAAATTGTTTCTAATTAAATCAACTGTAAAGCAACCTATATTGCAGATAAATTAGAAAATGGTATTGGATTAGCTTCCTGATTTAAACCTCAGTCATTGTCTGATGCCTAAATTATTACAAGGTAATATCAGCGGAAGTGTTAGCTTCTTTGTCACTTAGTAGTCTGTTTTTAAGCACAAAGTAAATAACATTTGTAAAACACAAACAATATCATGGTACTCCTGCACTCAAAACTATCAAATATTTTCCTATTTCACTGAGTATGAAAACTAAAATTTCCAAATGGTCACACTATTAATTTGATCTTGATTCATTTAATTTAAATAAGACATTTTAGGAGTTCCTGTTGTAGCTCAGTGGGCTAAGGATCCAACTAATATCCATGAGGATGCAGGTTCGATCCCTCGTCTCACTCAGTGGGTTAAAGATCCAGTGTTGCCACAAACTGTGATGTAGGTCACAGATGCATCTCAGATCTGGAATTGCTGTGGCTATGGCATAGATTGGCAGCTACGGCTCCGATTCAGTCCCTAACCTGGGAATTTCCATATGTTGTAGGTGCAGAGCTAAGTGAATAAATAAGACATTTTATCAGGCTTTTTTGCACAAAGGCTGCTTAAATGTTTAAAACCATTAATTTTTGTCAAACCCTATGACCACAAACTCTAGATTTCTCTGTCTTTCCATCTCTGCTTGCAGATCAGCCAGTTTCTTTTTGGGACTCATCTCTTTCTTTAATGTCTTTCCAAACGTGAAGGTAAGTAACACACATTACAAAACTGTTTTCCAGTCTAAGTTACCAATCTTCATCCTCTAGGCTTCAGAGGCACATGATCTGCTATTCGAAGTAGCAGAAAATTTTGCAGAAATTTTGCAAAAAATTTTGCCACTTCATAACATGGATCTCAACCTATCCACACGTTATACCATATTCTTATCATTTATTACCCAATCATTAATCCATTCTCATATGTTTTGTGTTTTTCTTACAATGAATTAAGTGCTCTATTAATCAGTATAGATTAAAACTATGCTGCAGGAACAAATACTCAGTCACAAAGATCAAAATCTCAGTGATTTAACCAAATAACACAAATGTCTAAATTTCATATCAAAGTGCTACCTATGTCAGCTGCCCTCATTGCCAGCTGTTACCTAAGAGATAACACAGGGCATTCTTACCTGGAACAACTTGCTATCTCCTCTGTAGCTTGTACTACACATATGTAATTCTATGTAGCTGTCCGATACCTGAAGCTGCTCCCTGATTGAGAAATACCCTCTTTTTGAGTGTTGGACAGAGAACAAGTTGTGTTCCACTGTAATCTGTGAAAATAATAAAGACTCATTTTTCTAGCCTCCCTTAAAGCTAATGCATAAGCAGCCAACCCACTACCCAACAACAATCATCAGGTGCACCACATATGACTGCTGAAGCAGAGTGTAAGGTAGGCAGATATCTCTGAGGATAGTGCTAGTTGCAACAAGAAATAGTACAAAGGCAATAATCAGTAGACCAGTTGCAATATTCAATATAATAGTATAATATTCTCATACTAACAGCATTAACTGGTTCAACAGCAAGTTAGTACTTAGGGTAGACCATAGCAGATTATTGTCTGGACCAGTTTTAAGTGTGAACCTGAGCATATTTCCTTGCCTCTATGCCTGTTTTATAGCCCTTTGTGTGATTCATTAAACTGCCCAATATCTTTTCATGATAAAGGATTTTTCTACTGAATCAGAGATTTTGGGTTTTGTTTTCATTTTGCTGTTGCTATTGTTGTTTGATTGTAACTAAACTGATACATGGCCTTAACAAGAATCTAACCATTTTAAACTGATTCTCATCGTAAATGTGAATAAGTGAGCATCAGAACATAAAACTCTCATGTAAAGCCAGGTGCGTGAATTGTGTTTTGATGGGAATATGGATTATTTCAGAAATATTTAATGAACATTATTCTCTTCTGTTATATTCAAAGACTCATTTATGAAAAGTTCCCCGATTTTTAAGACAAAGCAAGGAGTGTGAAGGTTTTGGTTTTTTTTAAAAAAAAGGCTATATCCTGTGCCCTCTTTGAACACTGTTTTGCTGCAAATGCCTTCTATTTAAAAACTTAAATCTCATGACTCTATAATTTAATGGGGTCCATGAAGGTTAAGAATGAATCATAAATTTTAGTCTACTGTAGTGAATTAGCCAACCCCAAGATTACCCTGAAATTCATATGTTTTGGTTTGTTTTTCCATGTGAAAGTAAATATATTATTGACTATATAGTCAATATATTTATCTAGAACAATATTGATATCAAAGTTTTCAGATGTTAGTTTGAGAATATGAATGAGAATTTGCATGGTAACAGTAGAAAATAGTTATGAATTTAAATCAAGAACATTTATGTAAAGTAAGACCCAACCTGCTGGGTGAATATACAATGTATTCATATAACTAAAAGTATATTTAAGGTAGAATTCTTTCTATACATTGAACAGAGCAAACATGTGTCACTAATAAAATATAATAAAAATCCATGAAAAGAAGAGTAGATTTTAGTAAAAAAAAACATACAAAAGTTTCAAAAATAGATGGTTTAAAAATTAGGTCAAAAGAGTGCTTGGTCTGCACACTTACTGTATGCTTTCACTTTAAATGAATTTGTACAAGCTACACATGGCCCAGCAAACCATCTGTGGGAGCAGTAAGAAAAAGAATGCTTGTGCTATAACGTATTTTCTTTCCATGCTTTTAAAACACCTCAATAATTTGTGGAAAGGAAGAGTTTCCTGCCACATGAGTAAACAAAAAATGTTGCATCCATTTCATTTCTTCAAGGATCAAGCCATCAGCCACTACCTCTGCCCACATCACCCTTTCCACTATGGTATACTCTGAGGGGAATTCAGGATGGTAAGAAACAAGAAAAACAGAATGCTTTCTGTGCTTTAGTCCTAGATAGATAAGATAAATATCTAAGGAATAATTTCAATTAAACAGATTCTTGCATCTTCTTATACATGGAAAGTACTAAAATCATTAACTTGAGATGTCTATTTTTGGTAATTAGTAATAAATCTTTTGATGTTTAACTACATGCTGTTTTTCAGTTAAAAAAAAACAAAGTTCCTATACATCCTGGTTCCTCCCTTGCCTCTTGGGAGCAGTTCCTTAGCTATATGAAAGAGATCTCCTGACCAGAAGTCTGCAGTAAGATCCCCAAATAAAGCTTAATTCACAACTTTTAGGCTGTGTAATTTCCTTTGGTGGACAATATTTAATTTAGTGTACCATTTTGTATCTTTAAAATCTTCCTATTAATATGTATCATAAAGGTTAGCACTGACCTATCAAAGCTTTAGGTTTAAAAGTTTAGATTATGAAAACACATATAAAGTATTATCTCAGTTACTTTAAATTGACACAACAATAAATTGCCCATTTTATAATCAGGAAAAATATCACAAGAAAAATTAAAAATTAATTTCTGAAATTGTTTCCCACAGGTGCCCAAAGCCAAATTAGGAGAGAAATTTCACAAGACATTATCTCTCTTCCTGGAGAATTGCCTGTGATCAGAGTTACACAAAAGTTAAGTAATAAGACAACACTGTATGCTTGTCACACTTCATAGCATATTGTTGGTTTTTTCCTTCACAGATACAATAAGTCATAGACAGTTTGCTTAAGTCATCCTGGAGATTAACCTGGAGAAATTGATAAGACACTTTGACTCCTATACAAATGCAAAATTAACTTGGATCATTTTTAAAATATAAGAAACTAATTGACATTATTAATTATAGATTCTTTAATTATTAGGTATTTCTCCTCTTACACTCAGAGAGAAAACAAATTTAACTATAGCTAGCATGCAAAGCCTGAATAATATTGTCACAATAATATTGTTTCTATTGCTTTTTTTGATATGAAAATACAAGTATGTAGTTATCATTTTTAATTCAAGCTGATATTTATCTATAGCAAAATATTATGTAATTTTTTTGGATTAGTTTCTTTAAAAAATAGGTTGTGATGATATTTGTACACCTATGAATGTAATATAACTAATTAATAAAAAATAATAAAAACAGTTGAAATGTTTAGATACTGTCATTTATTGATAGTATATTTTATAATATGGATTTTTATTGTTACTTTGTCACATGTAGAATACATTTAATTTATTCAAGAATAAATTTAAATAAAATAAATAATTATAGTTTACCATTATTTACGTGTTTCTGAATAGGTAAATTTATATTAAAATGTGATTTGTCCCCATGGTTTTCTGGCTTAAGAAACAGAAATACTTGCATTTGACTTTCAGTTGAAACACTTGGAAATTTAATCTAAGTATGTCATTTAGCTTTCTTTAATTTTTATGCCTGTAAAAGGAAATTTTACTTACCTCAAAAAGTTATTTTGGAAGATTAAATGAGGTAATTAGGTAGATAGGAAATCCATTCATAATTACTATCTACTTTAAAGTACTTAAGTTTATGGAACACTTTTCCATGTGTACTAAAGTTTGTTCCTACATTAACCTTTTTGCAGTAGATATTAGGGACTTCACAGGTAGGAAAATGGAGACTAAAAGAGGTTAAGTGAATAATAGTGAGTTAGAGATACAATACAAATCTTCCTCTTCCCTACTCAATGCTGTCAACTTAAAAACATACAAATCAACAATGTCAAAGCTGTGAGTCAGATTTACTTAGCTTCTTGTTTAGGACTACAGCCTGATAGTCTCTCAGAGAACTCTGAGGCACTGCTCCAAAGAGGTAAGGGGTGAGGAGGGTATACATGTGATTTTGGCCAAGGGGCTTTGGCAAACAAAGCACTCATCTCTGTAGAAGGTTGCTGCTAGTCATGAGGAACAGATTTTTTTTTAATGGTTTTAGTGCTTTTCTAAGTATGAGAAGATGCAAGAATACAGGTTCATAAAATATTTTTCCTGAAAATATCTATCTGACAGCCTGTTCTGCCAGTTTTCCCAGGGCACTGAGTGCCTCATTCCAGATCTCCCCTCTCATTTCTTTCAGGGTGTGTTGAAGTCAATGGCTCCTGTGGCTAATGACTCAATCCTGAAGAGCCAGATGGCAATCGACCTTCCTTAGTTAGCAATGGTATTTCCAGAATGATGTTTAGATTAGTGGAAATGAAGGGGCATATAAGCACAAATTCGAGAAAGTGGTATATGAAGTTAACATTTTTGAGATGCTATGTCTGGTTTTAAAGAAAGAGAGATAAGGAAATGACCAGAGTATACATGCCTGGATCCTCTTAGTGTATGTGCTTTTTGATCTGTTCTGCTTAAACGGCAACTTCATTGTTTTATGGAGTATATTAAGATAAATATCACTTAAAAGTATATTAATGCTTGTTAATCTGATAGTGTCATTTAGGCTAAAAATAAATTATAAATCATTATGATTCTATCACTGTCTTGTAAGTACTCAAAAATGTAACATATGTGTGTTCCTATTATTTACATAGGAATAAGTTCTGGAATCACATATATTAAGGCGTGCAGAGTGGTCATTTCTTATTTTAATATAATAAGTGCTTTACATTTTAAAACTTTTATTTTATTTATATATTTTCTTATATAAAATTTTATATTTAGAAATGTAAAGGCATTTTTCAATTAAAGTATAATTGTATCATAATATTTATCGGTATAAAATGCATGCACACAAATATTCACTTGATTTAAAAGAAAAAAATCCTTTGGTCATAATTACTAAAAATAAAAACAATCAGTGATAAATATACAAAGTATACAAGGTATTCACAATATATGGCACTACATTTCCAGACTGACTCAGTTGAGAAGAAAATAGTCACACATACCACACACACACACACCAGGAAAGTGGGAACAGCTAACCAAAAGAACAATGCATAATTGTTCTTCATTTAGTATGATGACTGAAAATATAACACACAAAAAACAAACAAATAAATATGAGTGGCATTTTTGCAATCTATTTCATTCAGCATAACAAATTGCTTTGGAGTATCACAAGCGACTGCTCAAAACAAATTTCAGAACTTTTTTAAACCACAAGGATCCTGTATTCAAACTTAAAAAAAATCTAGCATTTTTGGGAAAGAAAAAATATATAAACAAAAATGATACAAATAAAATGTCCCAATGAAAACCAAAAAAATTTAGTCATTTTGTTTAAATTAGAAATTCAAAATAACTGAACCAGAACTCTAATGTGCTAAATAGTGTCCTTCATAATTATAAACTCAGCTGATTTGCCATCTGCAGAAATAAAGCTAGGCTATTGCAGAGGATTATAAATATGGAGTAATTTGAATTGCATATTTGGGCCAGCAGATGTCACTCTTGTTAAAAGACTATCTAAATAATCTTTTATGAAGGGTAATTGTCGGCTATGGTTGTGGGCAGAATTTCAACATATGAAGGATTTAGTTAGCCCTGACCCTCTTTTCACCTTACCACCTACTTTACAGTAATGACAACAGGATCAATAAATTAAAACTGTCAGCTGCCCTGTCATCAGTTTGCAAAGCTGTTTGGTCTAACTGAATTTATAGTCAATGGTTATATAAGCAGCATTGCCAAATCTCTGTAATTATTACAGAGATGTAACCAGGCACAGAGAATAAATGTTGCTGCAAGCTAAACCAAGCCCTGACATTACTACAGTTAGGCTGATGATTCATACCATTTGTTCCTCTTAGAAGATCTCTTTGGTAGCCAGAAAATCAAGCTGCAATTTTTGAAATTAGGGATTCTTCTCTTTGTGTGTGTGTTTTGTTTTTCATTTACAAAACTAGAGTTTGGTTACTTAAAAATGGACTAGGTCTGCTAATCCTTCACCCTTAATTACTCGAAACACTTGTTCCATCTTAGAGTGTGACCCTTTAGAAAGGCCACTGGTGTGAATATTTATGAGGTTAACAAATAATTTTTAAAGTAAATATCCAGAATTAAGCAGCATACCTGGCACATATATATTTCCAAAAATAAAATAACTAGATGTGGTGTGTATGTGTGTGTGTGTGTGTGTTCAAGTGAATGTTGACCTGCTCAGGGGCAGTATCTGTAAGAAGAAAATATCAAATTCTGTTATTCTTTTGGATGTGGAGTGCATGTTAGCTGGAACAGAGTGACTATGGAAGATTCCATCAGAACTTTCCTTCAGGTAAAGTTATTTTTGTGTTAAATGGTTTATTATATTAACAAACTTGGCCACAGCTTCTTTGGCCAAATCTGTGAATAATGCAAAAACACAAAAGCACCTTGAGAAATTCCAGGTTTAAATATCAGTTCTCTCATTAGCTCATTAGGCTCACTGGCTTGAAAAACTACTTGGCTTCATTCACCTGCAATTTTTTTTTTTTTACCTAAAAATAAGGTAATACCAATATCTTAAAATAGCTGTGTGGATTGAATAAAAAATATAAATAAAACAATCTTTACAGTACTTAGCTCTTTCAGGATCTCAAAGACAAGTCAATTCTCAGGCTAAGTAACTGGAAATTCCCACCAAGACTGCTGATATGATCAAAGGTGCCACACCCTGTTCATCAGATAAATTGTCCACTTTGAAGTTGTTCTGAAGTTTATTTACTCTATCTGCCCACCCTATGTAGCATTACTTGGTAGTTTATTTACTTTAACATTTTGAGAAAGTGGAATTAATATACTACCCGAGCATTTCCAACTTGTTGCCTCACAAAATAGTTCATTCCATTTTTACCAGCTATACCTGCATGTACTAATAATATTAGATTAAAATCTGCTTTCTAATCACTGCATCAATCTGGCCTCAGACCTGGGCTCAGTATACATACAAAATAAATCTTCTATATCAAAACACTTTAACACTTAGTGACAGGTCATTTTATAACAAAAATTTCTATTTTGTTTTAGATTTCTCTGTATTAATATTATGGTACATTTATTGTTCTCATTTGCTTTGAGAATTTAATAAAATATTGCTTGTAAAATTTTAGATCAGTGACTCACATATAATAAATATGCCATAAATTTATATTATTTTTGCCATATCCATCATGTACATCCTAGCTCCTAAGGATACACCACATTCCATCACTCTATTTCTTACAATATTTTTATTAAACCCAGGTATAGTATCTCAGATGTGGAATTATTATCCCTCATGTTCTAGTAGTTAATTTCAATTTTTACTATTGTTTTACGATCAGTTTAACATTGACACAAGTTGAGTTGTCCTATCAAAAATCTTTACATAATTTACAACTATTTCATGTTCAATTAACAGAAAATCCAAATGACTTAAAATGTTAGTATCATTAATTACTTTAACGCTAATGTAAAGAAATTGGCCTTGATTCTGACTAAGCATGACAGAGAATCAGAAATTATGTTACCAAAATGGTGCTACCAAGACTTTGTCTGTCTGTCTGTCTGTCTCTCCACATTCTGGTCCATCTATAGGGTTCAATTATATGAAAGATTTCTCTCATTTCTTTTTTTTTTCTGGTTAAAGGCTGTTTTTCTTTTTTTGTCTTTTTAGGGTTGCACCTGTAGCATATGGAGGTTCCCAGGCTAGGGGTCCAATAGGATCTGCAGCTGCTGGCTTACGCCACAGCCACAGCCACAGCAACGTGGGATCTGAACCTCATTTGCAACCCACACCACAGCTCACTGCAACCCCAGAACCTTAACCACTGAACAAGGCCAGGGATTGAAACTGCATCCTCTTGAATGCCAGTCAGATTCGTTTCCACTGAGCCACCATGGGAACTCCAAAAGTTCATTTTATAATGGAACCAAATCGAATAATCAGTATGTAATAGAGAAACACACTGACAGAAAAAGAGACAAAGAGAGAATTATCTACATTAAAGTATACCTTAAAATGCTATTGAGATTTCCAAAGCCATTCTGATACTGAACTGATATATGATCCTGTTTTTTCCCACCTTATGGAACTTATTAATAGCTTATCCAAGTTTCAAGTCTTATGAAATTTCCCCATAATCTATTGATCTTGGTTAATAAATTCTCACGTGACTCAGCAGGCCCTTTCAATTCAGAAAGTCATATAATTCAGTTACAAAATAATTTATTGGATTGTTCCTTTGGTGATTGCCTTATTTTGATTTTTCTCTATTATTTATATCTTAGTTCTCCCGGAGGGGGCCTTTAAATTTTTTCTTCTGTCTTTCCCACTTTTTTGTTTTATTGTTTCCTCAACTTTCTGAGAGAATTCCTCAACTTTATCTTCTAACTCTTACAGAGATAAGAAACATATAATTACGCATTTTAATATGTAATATGTGGATGAATATATATTTGAAAAATACAAATCATGAGCTTTATTAATTTCACACTAGCAGGTAAGAATAAGTAATAATTTGCTTAAAGGCAAACATTTTGTTCATTCCCTTGGTCTAAAAATTAGTGTGGTGGATTTGTGTGTCTTTTATTGTGTGTAATAATAGATCTAAAATTAAAGACTGTTAAGTTTGAATTCTGTGGGTTATCTATGGGGAATTGCCTATATATTCCTAAAGCTAAGCAAAAAATCATTGCATAGTATTCTTTAATATATTTTTGATGTCATAACAATGAAAACAAATTATTCGATTTATAATTAAAAGTATGTTATTTTAAATTTTATAACAAGATATTTGTTAATTTTTATTTATGTAGAAACCCAGTTTTAATATTTTGTTATAGTATTTTACATACTTGTTGTGTTTTATTCTATATATTATTAATTAATTTAACACTGTCTTAAAATAGATACCAAAACACAGAAATGCTGGAGAAGAAGCATTCATGGTCTTAAATTTAGTGCTTTGGACTAGGAGACAAACTTGATGAGTCAGAAGCACCATGTAATTTTCTTTTTTAAATAAAAGGACAAAAAATAAATAGAAGACATGTAATAACCTACTTAAAAGAGTTTCTACTTATTACAATGCATATCACAGGACTTCCAGTCTGTTTTTCATTTTTCCCAACTTGTTTGATATATACATATATATATGTATATATACATATGTATATAAAACTTTAAATTTACAGAAAGTTTTTAAGAATTATACAATTATACACTTTACCCAGATTCACTAAGTTTTTAAATTATTGCCTCATTCACTTTTACCTGACTCTGTTCTCTCCTCTCTTCTCATCTCTCTTATCGCCCATCCTCTTCTCCCTTTCCTCCCCTATTTTCTCCTGTCCTTTCTTCTGTCTATATATTATACATATAAACTAAATATAAATATTATATATATATATATATATCAGTGTAGTTAGAGGGAAAAATAGAAAGAAATATAGAGATATCATACCCTTTAATTTTTCAAACTTATAAACAAGGATGTAATCTTACCTGACAAAACTCCAATGATCAAATTCAGAAAATTTGCTATTGATACAATACTATACTCTAATCCATATTATATATTTACATTTTGTCAATTGGCTCGATAATGTCCTTTATATTTTTTCTCACTACAGGTTCTAATCTAAAATAATCTATTTAAAAGTTGTTATATTTTAGTCTTCTTTATTCTGAATTGATTCCTTACCTTTTGTTTTTCTTTGATTTTGACCTTTAGAAGAGTGTAGACCAAGTATTCTATAGAATATCTTCACCTCCCCAAACTGAGCTTGGGATAAATCTTGTGAACAAAAGTGAAAAGGCTATCAAAGAAATGACATTAACTATTTATGCCACATTTTCATTTTGTCTACAACATGTGAATATTTGTTTAAGGCAATTTTTCTCCAAAATGTCTTTGGGTAGAACTGATATTTATCATGTAGCTCTTTGTACAATCAACCAAAGAATTACAACTTTATCTATTTGAAATGTGGCTTTCCTTAATGCTTACCCAATAAGCAATCTTCTTTTTATTAGAAGATTTTTAAGAAACTTGAAGAGAGTGCTATGAAAGGTTTGAAATGTTGTGACAAATCTAGGCTCATACAATTGTTGCTAAATTCACACTCTTTGGGATAGTACCTAAAATTCTATACTACTCTTTTGGTATACCTGGGGGAAAACAACCACAACAACAACAAAACGAGACCAGACAAATTACTGTAATTAAGGAACTATTAACAGTTCAAATAAATAAGCAACTTTTCCTCTCAAAATGTCTGTTTGGAATGCTTTAATCAGAAAAATACATGCCGGAATTTATTCATTCAACGATTCTTTCAGTCAATAATTACTTATATATAGAAAGTACTATACCAGAATCTAGATATAAATGGTAAGAAAAAATGGACATGTTTCCTGGCCTTGTGGAGCCTAAATTCCAGTGCAAAAAAAGACAAGCACCAATAAAAAAAAAAATCACACAAACTCTTATATAATTTCCAACTGTAATAATTATATAAGTGGAGAAAGTTATGAGAAAATGATGTTTATACCAAAATCTGAGAGAAGTAAAGGAGAAAATGAGTTTGCTATCCAAAGAGAAAAGCAGAACTGTATGAGTATGAGAAGTACAAAAATTATGAGAAGGGGCAGGAACAGAAGGCTACCGGAGCGATGTGTAAAAAGTTGTTCAAAGTGGCATGAGGTAAGTGTTCAAGAGGCAGTACTGGGGCAGATGTAGGGTCGATGACAATGCAATGGGATTTTGCTTTATTTTCTTAAATAATAAAATATTGAAGGCTTTTAATTAAGAAGGTTTAATAATCACATTTATGTTTTTAAATTATTATTTTGGCTGCAGTAATAATAACTGATTGTAAGAAATAAAGTGTTTGTAAGTAAATGAATTTAAAAGTATTGCAGAAGTCCTCTTTGGATAAAGATGATGTGGGAAAAACTGACATACTGCATAAATTTGAGATGAATTCATGAAGCCAAAAAAATATGTTGTAGTGACAGACTGAATAGGACTGTTAACCAACTTTGTCCATAATTCACTCAGCAACATATTATTGAATATCTGTTATTTGCCAGAACAGAATTACAGTCCTGAATGAGATGAATTCTTTGTTTTCAAAAGACATAACAGTCTAGACAGACAGAAATGGCTAATATATTTTTAAATGTAGTTTCATCAGCTTTTTCCTTAATAGTTTTAGACAGTCCCAAATTAGCAATTAATTCTGCTAACATCTAGAAATGTAGATATTTATAAAGACTAATTAAAAACAAATCCATATGTATCAAATTTAATAGCTTAGCTGTTAGGGTGCCTTATTTCCAGCAACACTCTACTTGGGAACATTTGCTAATATTTCTCATTTAGCTAAGGTGATAAAGCATACTTAAGCCCTGCAGGGCCAAATGTATGTAATTCCCAGAGATTGCTCAAATGTTTATAAAAATAGCTTATCACTTTCACTATGAACTCTTCCCAATAAGCAGATAAATAGGAATTCAGCAAGCAATCTTGACCCATTATCTCTTCTCCCTTCTGTTTAATCAAACCTGTGTTTTGCTGCTTGGGCACTTAGCCAGAAGCTTATATCTATTACAGACTGGGCTTAGCCTCTTTATGACACTGTAAATCAGGCCCTTAAAGTGAGACTCGTCATTGTCATAACATTCCTAGCTGCTGTTGAGGGCAAGCAGAGTCTATCACTTTAGAAATATTGACTGCAAGAAACAGAAAGCAATTCAGACTAACCTAAAAAGGGAATTTATTGGAAGGCTTTTGGATCTCACAGTGGGGAGGGCACTTGGTCAGGATTACAGTTAGCCAGTGATGGAGCTGGATTTGAACCTCAGATTGTTCGATGTCAGAGCCAGTGCCACTAGGTTATGACATTTGGCATAGCTTCCAGTGTAATCCCACATGACATTATGGAGTCCTAATTAATCCCCAAGGCCCATCTTCTAACACTACCATATTGGGGCATAGGGTTTTAAAGTGTGAATTTTGGCAGGATGCAAACATTCAATCCATAACATTAAAAACTCAACTGTTATCATTGGTGATAGTCACTGTTTACTTTCCTTGAAGTGGCAGGTTTACTTAATTCATTTTCAAGAAAATATGTCAGACATTCAAGTCTCAATAATCACCATTTGTCTGTCATTCTTTCAAATACAAAGCAATGTTCTATGAAAAAGCCTCAAATTCAGGGTGCAACTAAATTGCACGTGGTTTTTCTTTTTCTTTTTCAAGAAGGGTGTAAATTAAAATGCAGCATAAGTGCTTTATAGTTTCCATTTTGCCAAAAATTTTTAAAATGTACACATGGAAATTTAGACTGATTAACATTGATAAGTACTGCTGCTTTTCATGGATATTTTCAGGTGAAACTGGGACTTTTAAATTGAGAAGCATGGGAGTAAAGAATATTGCTGGTACTGGCACTAGTGCTGGTACTGATAGAATGTGTTTCCATGGCTTTGATGCATGCTACACCACTTCCACTTTTATGCATTCCTGTTGCACTGTCAGTGTAAAAGTCAAGGCAGAGAAAAAGGGAAATAACATCCCAGGATTATGATGGTAATTGTTTCTTT
>PVHT020004943.1:8469228-8509660 GCA_004024745.2 Catagonus wagneri | reverse complement strand
GGAGCTGTGGCCACTGGCCTGCGCCGCAGCCACAGCAACGCAGGATCCGAGCCGCGTCTGCAACCTACACCACAGCTCACGGCAACGCCGGATCGTTAACCCACTGAGCAAGGGCAGGGATCGAACCCGCAACCTCATGGTTCCTAGTCGGATTCGTTAACCACTGCGCCACGACGGGAACTCCCGATGGTAATTGTTTCTAATTCGTAAACTTCCTAAAAGTAAATCAGGGACCTATAAGAGTCTACAGGCTACATTTTGAATATTGCCGGACCTAATGTGAGATTTCTTTCATATAAAAGTCTTCTAAATTGTCAATAAAAGGGATAGATTAGCTCAACCAGGTAGGATATTTAAAAGAATTTAAGATGGAGGAGGAGAAGAGGGGAAAAAGAGATAAGACAATAAACAGAAACTTTGAGAAAGTGAAAGCCAGGAAGAAGACAAAACTGATTCAGTATGTCAGTTTTCTACACCTCTGGGGGAATGCTGGTACTAAGTTATGATGTGCACGCCTATAAACCAGACTATGAAACTGCTAAGATAAACATCTTAGGAAACTAAGTCTTACAAGTTACCAGTATTAAGTTATAATTAGTCTTACAGATCTTCATCACCCAAGGTAACATTTACATGTTTGTATTTCATAGAACAGAAAAATTTAATGAAATAAGTATAGGTCGCTATATCAAATTGCCATCATTTCTTTGTGTAGTATTTATCAGAAGGCAAATCTACTGTATCAAAGGGGGAATTTCATTAGGTGTCATTAGTAGGAACAAAATGAGTTAAGACTGTAAATTTTGAAAGATACATATGAGTTAGGAAGAAAGAACAACACGAAGATTGGTTACGGATAAATAACAACAACAGTAATAATAAACAATTCATCTGAAAAAATATTGTCTTTCTTTTTTCCTAATTAAAACAAGAATGAGGACAAATGAGAGCACATTTGGATACCAACATACAGAACAAAAACCTCAAAAAAGAACTCATGTCACACATTATTTGTAATTATCTTTACTGTAGGATAACTTGGCACTCTCTTTAAGGAGAAAACTTGGAAGAATTTCAGAAGGAAATTTCAAAGTGTGTGAAAGAGAAATTTTGAGAGATTGATTCTGGGTTTTATATAAGATTAATATTCTTAGGTCTCCATGGTCAGGAAATATTTATGTAAAGTAAAGCCCCTGGACCTCCCCTTAACATCACACAACATCAACTATACGTCTGAGCACTTTAGTTACCATTAAATTTTATTTGTGGTTTTTATTGTCTGAAAGCAATGGTGTAGCTAATGCTCTCAGAGACGAAGCTTTGGAAATTTGATTTCAATTGTTTTTAAGTAGCAGTGATGTGATACTAGGATGGCCAAGAAAATCTGAATCCACTCACACATGTAGGTTACAGTAGCAGAGTAACTTAACAATTGCAAAATACTTATACATCACCACTCAACACTTAAAGACATGACAGTCAATACTGAATATAAGAAAGATAGAGTGTATTTCTGTTTCTTTGTTCAATTGAAAATCAGCATAATATTTTCTTGGAAATAAAAAGAAGTGATCTAAATTAAGCTAGAAGAATAATAAGGTGGTACCGGTCAAGACAGTTCTGGAAAAGAGTAATGATAGTAGTTTACCTTCTATATACTAAAAAAGTAATGATAACATTTTGTGGTGCATATTAATTGTATGATACCTTGCTGTCTCTTCTGCTCTAAGAATGAACTATTTCATAAAGAAAATGAAAAAAATAGATGTTACCATTAAAAGAACAAATAAATCATTGGTACAAACCAGAGTGAGATCCATGTATATCAAAAACTCAGTATTAGACAAAAGTGGTATAATGTAAGACAGCATTATTTAATACTTATTACTAGCACAATTGAATCTTTAAGTAAAAACTTAAAGAAGTAAAGAAAAGGAACATATTTTTCTTAAGGAAAAGAAAGTTACAGAAGATAGTTAAATCTTTAATATCTGAATACCTCACACAAATTTATCAGGTAAATTCAATATGATAGATAAAAATGCCCATAAAATCATAGAGGAATGGCAAAGAACTAATACATTTATTAATATAGTTAACTGTGAACCAAAGAATATAAATTTATAATAGTAAAATATCAAATATAGTTTTAAAATTAAAGTTTAAAATATAGTAATACTTAATATTGGCAATTATATTTTTGTGGTACATGTTTATATTTCTTTAAGAGAATACAAATATTAACAAAAATATTTGGAAAACATTACATTTTCTACTAATTTTTGCCTTAAAAGCCTTCAATTCACCCTAAGAAACACAAATCGATAGAATAATTAGAGAATTCAACAGAGGTTTATGTACAAGAAGTGGCTAGATCTGAGAATCTGAGACTAGATTCCAAAATTTTTGGTTTTCTACTTACTAAGGATGATTTATGACTTTTTTTATTATTGAATAATTCTTTTTGGGGGATGACATTTCAATATTTAGATACCTCATTTAAAAAAAAAACTGTTACATAATGGAGAGAGGCTCAGAAAAGGGAATACAAATCTTTTATGTCTAATAATAGAAATGTTCGATCATGGCTAAATAAGTATCATAGGAAGATGGGAAAATATTTACATCCCATTGAATTTTTAGAAACACTGGAAGTAGATGTTAGACTTTGTGGAGTTGTCAAGTTGATGAAGTTGATAAAGATGAACTTGTTTTTAAAAATAATAGCAAAAGCAAGGAAGAGAAAGAAAATATTTGGTAAGAAACAGCATGAGGAGGTTAATGAATAGAACCTGGAAATAATCACATCTAAGTATAGTTCTGTTTTATTTCTGCTTTGGTAATAACTTCTGTTACACTTAAATCATCATAAAATACTTTCAACCTTAATATTTTAACTTATTTGTATTTAGGGGATTAAAAAAAGCCTAAATCCCAAATGAAACAAATGTCTATAGAATTGAGTGACATCAGTTAGGGGTCTAATACAAATATAACCTTATATTTGGAAGTTGTTTTTCCAAAGAGCACAGCATATATTTTAGAGATATTTAGTACTGATAAAAGAGCTAAATAACAAAGACAAGATGAACATATGAAATCTGTAATCACTTTTTAATGACTGGAAGAAAACCTCAGGAAAAGAATTGATAGAATATTGGCCTTTCTTTCCTTAATTAGCATGGGGTTTGCTATTACTGTATTTGGTCAAGGGAAGTGGGCACCCTTTCTTGGTAAAACATAATATGTGATGGCAGGCTGAAATGCCTGCTAACACAACTAGGAGGAAAAAACTAGATTAATTACAAAATTTACATTATGAAAGGCATCAGCGTGCACTATGTAAACAATGAGGATCAGATGATCAAAACTTCCTGAGAGGAGAGAACCGTTTTGATGTAAGCTGATAATACCTAACTGTTCAAGTCCCCCCACACCAGTGGGCCTATGCCAGGTTTCCCGAAGAATATTTACTGTATTCAAGGATTATGTGGAAGATAGAAAAGATAGACCAAAAGCTTCAAAAAAGGCAAAATAAAAATATTCAAAGCTTAGTGATACTTGGAAACAAAGACCTCGTAAGGCAGGTGCCACTTCCAAAATATGACAGGTATCTACCTTAAAAATTATGAAACTTCATGGGATCATTGGCTAAAAGAGCTAAGGTGGAAATATATAAAGGACAGAATTAAAAGCCCTCTGCTCTTTCAGAGTTTATGAAGTAACTCCCAGGCTCTGAATCAAAGTCCTCCCAGGGCAAATTTTAGAGACAAGGGTCAGATAAGAATGTTAGAAATTTGGTAAAATTGTGACCTAACTGCCATGCAGCTCAATCCCTCTCACGATTGAGGATTTGCCATCATTTATCTTATGTCAGAGGAAAGAGGGACTCTTGTTGATGGAACAGAACATCATCTAGCGCCTCTACATACTGTTAACATCTAATTTAACATGTATTTTATATTTATGCTAATATACATTTTTATATCTTATCATACAACTAAAAATAGAGGAAAGACTAAACGACAAATAATATAAAATAAGTATATAAGAAGCAAATCTAAAAGTTATGCAGATGTAGCAGTTGACAGACAAAATATTTTTTTGTTTTCTTTTTAGGGCCCCACCTGCAGCATATAGGAATTCCTGGACTAGGGGTCAAATCAGAGCTTTGGCTGAGACCTATGCCACAGCTATGCTGGATCTGAGCTTCATCTGCCACCTATGTTGCAGCTTACAGTGTAAACTGGATCCTTAACCTACCAGGTGAGGCTAAGGATTGAACCTGCAACCTTGTGGTCAGGTTCTTAACCCACTGCCCCACAAAAGAAACTCCCAGACAAGGACTTTAAAACTACTATGATATACATGTTCAAAAAAATAGAAAAGGGAAGAGTAAAATAGAAAAGAAGGATGAGGAAGACCATTACTGAACTCTATAAAAAAAATCAATGATCGTTTTAGGAATTTAAAAAAAAATTGAAAAATAAACATTATATTTGAAACAAAGAAATCAATGATTATTTAAAAGAATAGTAGTCACAGAAGAAACAAAAACTAGTGACATTGGGGACCCTATGATGAATAAAAAAAATGTAAAGAAAACCACAAACAAAAAATAATTTTAGAAAAGATGCACATGAGAAAAACGTGGAGCACACATAATATGCACACTTTTTACTATGTGTATTTACATAAAAACATGTTTAAATAAAAATATTTTTCTGGCTAATTTTACTTCTTTTAGTATATCGGATATTCTTTGAGGCCATTTAATCAATTTATAACAAAATTGCCCTTTTTAACTAATTGGATTAAGTTTATAAATTATTTTATGGAGGAATGTCATTTTTACAAATCCATGCTCACACTGGCTATATCACGCCATTTGTTCATTTTAAAAATATTCCTACTTAACTTTAACATTTTTAATGTTTTGCTCCTGGGTATTTATTACCTGGTTTAATTTTGAATGTATTTTAATAATCCTTGCTGTTATTTTGAGTATAGTATTTTATATTCAGAGGGATTTCATGATATTTAGGGAGGCTATTAATCACAATTTATTTATTATTTTGTTTTGTTATTACTAGGCCTCAGGAAGAAAAGTCAGGCATATAATATGCACATTGTAACAATCCATATCCCTAATTTTCATCATGTATACCTTCAATTTTAAATGTTGTTGGAATCATATTTGATCAAAAATAATAATTATATCAGCCAGCATTGTTTGCTTACACATAGTCTGCTAGGAGTGTTACTAATGCAGTGATTCTTTTTAAGTGTGTTCATAGCACAAAAGATGGGACTCTATCCAGAAATAACACAAACAGTGCCCAATGACTGACATATAATAAAAATTCAGTAAATATTTTAAACAGATGACTGCATGGGTAAAGATTTTCCCTCATCTTATAAAAGGAATACTTTTACAGTTTCACAATTTTAAAGTGCCCTTTTCCTAAGCTTAAATAATATAATCTTCTTTTTCCCATATACTATACATACTCTAGATTATACATATTATATGAATATCACAGAAAAACCCATACTGAATCACAGTACTTCCAAAGACTTTTGAAACACCAGCATTCAAAAGTCAGGATGTGGTTATCTGTGCCTATCCCATTTGAATGAATGTAGGGCCATACAGTCCACACAAGTCAATTTGTATTTGAGGCAGTGGTTCTATTTACACAAGGCTTCTGTATTTAACTTTTCTACATTTAAAAGTATTAACGACAATATCAATATGTTGTGGAAGTAGAAACGTTTTACTCAGCTATGTGTCTACATAAATTAATTACAATGGTAATTTTATCCAAGGGTTAATGTATTTTTAATTGGCTCCCATTTACATATAATTTCCACAAAGAAATGTACAATTCGATGTAAAAAGACAATGATATTTATACATTATAATCTGGAATGTGCTATTAAATATCCACTTAAAATCCACAAACATTTTCTTGTTACTATTCCTAAGAAACTAAATGGTTCAGCTTTTCTTTTCAAGCCAGACCACATAATAGGGAGCCTGATACTAACTCTGGTTAGAGGCAGTACATAGTGAAACAAAATACAAAAAGGGGCAGCTGCCTGCGGCTGTGCCTGGAAAGGAAGGAGACAAAAGTAGTATTTATAGTAAGTACTTATCTTCTACATATGTCAGGCTCTTTTTTAAGCATCATACACACACGTACACAGACAAACTCTCTCTCTCTCTCTCTCTCTCTCTCTCTCTCTCTCTCTCTCTCACACACACACACAAACACACACACACACACACACACACACACACACAGTACGTATAGTTGGGAAATGACACTGAAGTCCAGTAAAGTGGTGGCATTTTATCAAGGTTACATAGTACTTTGAACAATTATGTAATAATAAGTAGAGTTATGATTTAAACCCAAATAGTGTATTCTCATAATCCATACTATTAGCCAACATGGGGTTTCTGTGCTATCCCTTAAGTGGAAACGGGGAATGTATTGATATCATGACCTATATCTCTAGTTCAGAATGTTTATAAAACACAGCACTGTGCCTAACATGAACATTCAACTAATGCTCCCATTACCTTTGTCTTTTTATACTATATGAAAAAACACTATTTGTTTTCTGTTTAGAGAGACTTTAGCAGCACAAGGTACTCTAGAATAAGAGGATAATCAACTTATTTGCCTGGAATGTCTGAGTTTGCAACTGTTACTTTTTATGGTTAGTAATAGCATCTTTTTTTTTTTTGCATCCAAAGTATTGCAATTTGGAGAATAAATTTTATGGTAATACCCATATATATGAACTATATACAGAGTGTTGTTGATTGAATTGTGTTCCCTCCAAATAACTTGGAGTCCTAACTTCCCAGTGTGATGGTATTTGGAGAAAGAGTCTTGGGAAGTAATTAGGTTTAGATGAAGTCATGAGAGTCGGTCTTTATGATGGGGTCAATTCTCTTATAAGAAGAGACACGCTGGAGAGGTGGCTTTCTCCACCATGTGAGGACACAGCCAGAAAGGGTGGAAGTCAGGAAGAGAGCCTTAACCAGAATCTGATGGTGCTGACAACAGTGATCCAGAACTGTGAGAAAATAAATCTCTTGTCTAAGCACATCTATGGTGTTTTATTATGGCAGCTCGTGTTGACTAATTAGACACAACATCAAAATACTGTTATATATTGTATTAAATAGTAATAAATTACATGCTAGTTAAATTGCATGCATATACCATCTACTTGCTCTATTTGACCAGCTAAGAAAAATTATGTTTGACCCTAAGTTATCCTTCCTAAACTTTGATTTTAGTTTAACTATAAAGTTAAAATTTCTAGACCTAATAGAAACATGAAATTAATTTATATTACACTAATTTTTAACTGCAATTGTTGTTCTTACATTATGCCATTTTTATTTGATTTTGATAACTTTATATCAGAAATTAAAGTGAATTCTAAAACATTTTTAAGATAATTTCAAATAAATAAATAATTTGTAAGTTATTATTTAGTGGACAAAGTAGAATAAATCAAAATTTTGTGTTAGGTTTATTACATATTATTATAACCTCAATTCTTCCAACCTTTGAAAATTCTTATTTCTAAGATTAAGAGGAAAGAAAGGATACATCTAATATAAATTAAAACATTAGTTCACATCAAAATAGCAGATAAATACACTAAACTCTACAGCAAATGTTAAATTGTACTCAAAATTCTTTGCCATTCAAATTGGCTAGACATTTGCTTGTATTTACATCTGTGGAAAATTTAGTAGGTCCATTGCTATTGCCAAGTGTACAAATCTAAATTTGGCTTGTTCAGATCTCTGTGCTATAACTAGATCTCTGTGCCATCTCGACTTCATCGTTCATCGTCTAATTTATTATACCATTGTATATTGAGTCAACAATCATATACACATAAATATAGGTTTTTTCTTACATATTATAATGATCAGGAAATGTGTTGGTACAATTGTGAGATGTAAAAAGAAGTTTTCAGGCTATTAAGTTCTGATAAGAATTGCATTTCTTTCAGGAAAAAATAAATGGTTTTATAAATCATAATTTATATTTTGATAGGTGTCCAAATGTGTCTAAACCTATAAGTTTCAATAGATAGCCCTTTTGTGTCCTCGTAATTCCATGAATAATTGTGAACTGACCTCATACTTTGATTAGGAATGTCATTCATGTTTCAAGAACATAAAGGATTACTTTTCTTCTTTTCTCATAAATATATGTAATGTTGTCCCATCAACTTCTTACACAATATAATCAATGAGAATGTGCCTGCGTATAATTTCACTTTGGTAGTGCTGTCAGTTATGCTATAACTTAAGATATTGAAAGGATATAAATTAAAAGTTATATCAGCTCACTCCCAGACACCAACTTTATATCACAAAATTTGATGTTTCATTCATTTCACAGCATATATGTGTTTTGCTGGGTTACAAAGAAGCATATAAGGAAAAATAACAAAATTTTAAAATATTGTGGCAATCAGATTTCATATAAGAATTCTGATGATAATATCAAATGATAGACTCCTTGATTAGAAACCAAATAAGGTAACTTTATCATGGAAATATATGGCATTGGACACAGCTAAGGACATTTATTTCAGAACTAAATTTTTATAATTTTATTGCCATTTTGAAATAAAAATCATTTTTATTTGGATGTATTCTTTTCTGGGTTAATATGTTTTTTCCTGCTCTTGTTAAATTCAGGAAGCAGCAGGTAATGAAAATAAAGATAATTATAATTAAAATTTAATAAATGTTCTCTATGGACTAGTCACAGTACTAAGTGTTTTACTAACAGTCTTTATATTTGCAAATGATTATCTTACTATAATTTCATATCAAAGCACATTAAAAAAATGGACAAGAAAATTTTAGTAATAATATTTTGCTATACAAAAAAAAAAAAAAGCCCAAGCAGTTACAAAACCAGCTAGTAGTTTATAATTATTAAATTAATATTTCTTCTATGGTCATTTACATTACCATATACTATTTATTACAGCAGATATTAACATAGTAGCATTTTAGTAGATTTTATAAAAATAATAATTAACATAACCATATACATAATTTGGAAGACAACCAGCAGAACATGGCAAATTTCATTTAAGCAATTTATATACATAGCAGAGCTAAGTGTGAAACATTATTAATGAGCAAATTTACTTGGGCCTGATACTATAGAGCATTATTATTAGTTTTAGAGAATACTGATTTTCATATGGATTTGAGTGAACTGAAATACATACAACAGTTCTTCATTTATTTCTGCTAGTTTCCTCTCCCTTCCTTGCTAGGAATTGGATCTCATGGATAAAACTGGCTGGATTCTAATGACTGATATTTCAAGAAGGTTTTAGATTTTTCCTTTTTCTTTTCTTCAGTTTTTCCAGTAAGTGTTTTAGAATACCACTGCTTTTTCTCCCTTCCCTGTGCCTCTGAGAAGAGGATACACTTCTAGATATCTAACATTTAGGACATTTGGAATCATCAAAAGTACACCCGGAATTTTTAGTGGGAAGTACATATCAGTTTGGTATATTAGAAGTCATGAACTAACAAAAGCTAAGACAAAGCCTGGACTATTACAGAATCTTATGATGCCTCTTGCCCTGCCTCTCTCTTACGAATAGAGTGACATGAGGGGTCTGAGTATGTCTGCTATCACAGCATAATGATGCCACTTTTCATTATTAAACATGTCCCAGTTTAGAAGATAGATTGTATGGTCACTCTATTTAAATAAAATATGATAGGGATGGAAATGGAAGCAACTCAGAGAACCCTGGAAAAAGTATTTACTCTTAGACCATAGAAACTCTTAAAATACACTACTTAGAATTATGCTTCAGTAGGGCATTCCTTGATTTCCCATGCACAGTGAAAGGTGTGTATTCAATTATACGTGTAGTATATTAACTGCAAGGGAATTATAAGCAAAAAAGGACCATAGTTCTTTGTTATCTTATGGTTCTAGATAGTCACCTTAGTAACCTGGCTCCTGAAATAGCTTCAAAAGAAACTGAAAATTTTCAGAGGAACTTGAAATTTTTCTTTTGTATAATCAAGGAGTATGTCTTTGCGTGAAGGACATGGAAACTTCTTCCGGGGCCACTAAAAGACACCTAGATTGGTGGGCAGTTGGATCCCTAAATGGCCAGATGGTGAGAGTAGGTTTAACTTCTAGTAAAGGAAGATTCAGAAAGAGAAAGCTTCCAGAGAGATGAGCAAGAGTCTCTATGGAGTAAAAGGTGATACTGACTTAAGTGCTGATAACTTTAAAAGGAGATGTTTCTCCACTAGTAAAACAGGGAGCTTCAAATAAATAGAAAAAAGAAAATATGGAGAAGTCAGTGCACATAATACTGGAGCTTGGGTGGTGACATAGCCATGGGGAGGTGTAAGAAATGGTCTAAACAGATAGGGAGGTGTATTTTATCACTGACTGTGCTTAGCATTGTTGGGCATCATGATAATCAAAGTAGGCTTATTCAAATTCTCCTAAGACAGCACATCCCCTTTGGCCCGCAGTGGGGACAGACTACTCTAACTGTCCCACACCTTTGGTACACTATCAGCATTGCTAATGTTGGGAGAACTGTGATCACTGGTCAGGTGGAAAGAGACTTCACAGCTTCTTCACTAGTACAGAAAGCCCTAGGAGAGGTTACCTTGGATGACAAGGAGAGAAGATAATTACCAACAGATGATGGCAAACAGTTGACCATTAGAGAGAAAGCATAACTAAAAATATCTTGAAGGATCTGTATGCAGTTCCTCTCTGTTCATTAACGTAACAGTGCAGAGGAAACACACAGTCCTAAACACCAAGGAATAGTAATAGACCTAGGGGTGCTCCCTATGATGCAAACACTGTGGGGCATTGTGGTACTTCTTTTACTCCAATCTGAATATGGAAATCCTTCAAATCTGCTTTCTTTTTACTGCAGTCTAAAATAAGATGACAATACATGGCTGGCCTTTGAGAAGATTTTTTTCCCCTCTATGTCTGGCTGGGATGTCTAGTCAAGATGATGTGATAAAGTCTGCCAAAATAATTCGTTTTAATATTTTCCTTCCCTCTATTTTTCTTTTTATCAGCTACAGAATACTTTTTAATGTCCACCCATTACTTTGGTTGAAACCCAAGTTATTTTCAAGCACTTGTACAACATACACGCACTTTAGTTAATAACTAAGTACCACATGTAGGAGAATACTTTGGGGATTGATAGCTCTGCTATAAAAATCTCCCATTCACTATGTACTATACTATGACACAGGGATGGTGCTGAGTCATGTTAGAATTGTATGACCTATTAATTGGCTCTAGGACAGAGCCCAAATTCTCTTAGAAAACTGAAATATAGTAGTGACAAGCCATGTTAGCATGAGATAGGGCTCTAAAAGCAATGTCTGTAAATCTCTGCTTGTAAGACGTGCTTTGCCTTTGTTTCTGTTAGGCTACAACTGCTCCTAATCCTGAGGCCAGGCCTTCTACTTATACAATGATTCCGTGACCTTCAAGTACAGATGGAGTTCATTGCTGTATTAATCCCTGCTTTTCCCTCCATCACCATTTTTACCCTCAAGACTGGCTTAATTTTCATAAAACCATATTTCAATATTCCCGATACTGAAAAATTTAAGAAACATGCAAAGCATCGTCACCACAATCTCCTTCAAATACTGCTTTTTTTTCTGCTCAGTATACAGGAAAAATATATCTTTTGATCACTATTATATTCCCAGCACTTATTGGAGTCCCTGACACACAATAGGAGCTTAACCTATTTTTGCTCATTAGATAAACTGAAAATGCCTGATTAATGCTTCTTATCAAATACTGAGAACACCCATTATTATTTCAAATATCTTTCCTTCCTGATCAGCATCACTTACTGCATGTCAGCTTTATTAGTGAGAAGTACAGCCACCAAAAACTTCTTTCCCACCCCTCACGGATCCAGTTTTTCTAATTTGATCCAGAAATATGTTGTTTATAATCACTTTTAAAGATTATAATGTATGTCTGTTTGCCTATTTTCAACACTTGTATGTGATTTTATAGCCATTCATAGTTTAATTTATTAGATATAATTTTATATCAAAATGACTTTAATGCCAATGTATAAGACATTTATAGGTATATACTTATAACAATTGCTTTTATTTAATTTTGATTTTTGTATTTCCATAAATGTATCTGCATAGAAATTGTCCTTGTTTTTTGTTATATAATTTAAATTTTTTCTGTCTTATGTGCTTTATTTTCTTCTTATGATATATTAATTATCTAGGTAACATCACTGCTGTCTGGACTCTAGAGCTATCATCTCTCAGATTCTTTATTTCCAATATTTTTTTTCAGCATCCTATAAGATATTCTTGAGATTACTCTTTACAACCTTGATCTGACGTTTAATAGAACTGATTCTGGTAGTTGTTGAATATAATTTTTTTCTATTATTGTTCCCCAACACTCTTTGACAAATTATTTTTCAAGCAGTTTCGTAGTGGTCTGTGCAAGAAACTGTTTGACTTGTTCGTTTAACATTTCCCAAAATAAACACATAATAGATCCTTCCACTTGCTTAAAGAAATATATATATTTTACCAATTACTTAAAAACTATAGCCTTCTCAGATTACCTTTTGTTTTCCAACACTTAGTAGGACATGAATATAGTCTCTACTCAGCAAAAAAGCTGTTAAAAATGACTAATGACGGTCACTCTTAGCATCAGGAAGCGCTAAGTATGTAAATCAGAAAGTTAAAATTCAGTAAAAGAGACCCAAGACTGATCTTACTTCCCAAGAGAAGAACTACATTTACAGATTTATGCTAATTTCATAATTCTTTAGCTTTGGTTCAATTTCTTTAATAAAAAAAAATCCATCATTGTGTCCACCATTGAGTCCTTAATGTGTGAGCTTTCCATTAAGATACAAATAAAAGATTTTTCTATATGTTTAAGGTTTTCTGCAATGGAAGAGCAGAAACTGAGAGATTATACCTAAGATCTTTATTTATCTTATGTGTAAAAGTGAACACATCCACTTAAACACACACATAGCTTTTTATCATGGAATTGTTTAGGAGAAATGTGAGTCTTCTTTATTGAGACCTACATGTCATCAATTATGTTCAAAATATCAGTATTTAAAATTCCATCAAAGTAACTCACTTGCATTTAATTTAGCAAAACATTCTAGTTCTTTAGATAGAATACTAGAGTACTTAATCACATGAAAACACCTGAAGATAGAAGTTCTATCTAAATATTCTTTGTGCTTCTGTTGCATGAAGCATGGCATATTTCATTAAAAAAAAAACTGAATGCAGAGTTCCCATCGGGGCTCAGTGGTTAATGAATCTGACTAAGCACTGTGAGGTTGCGGGTTTGATCCCTGGCCTTGCTCAGTGGGTTAAGGATCTGGGTGCCGTGCGCTGTGGTGTAAGTTGCAGACACGGCTTGGATCCCGCGATGCTGTGGCTGTGGCATAGGCCGGTGGCTACAGCTCAGATTAGACCCCTAGCCTGGGAACCTCTATATGCCGCGAGTGTGGCCCTAGAAATGGCAAAAAGACAAAAAAAAAAATTTGAATGCAATTTTAATGAGAAATTTGAAATATACAATTGATTATTTCTATATGTAGGCAAAGCATTTCACTAATTTACACCTCAGTAATTTTGTCAGTACAATATACGGGTAGATCTTCTTACAGTTCAGATATCATGATGACTAATAAGGATGTAGTTTTTAAAAGTTGGATGCAGACTATTGCCTTTGGAATGGATAACCAAAGAGATCCTGCTATGTAGCACTGGGAACTATATCTAGTCATTTATGAAAAAAGAATGTATACATGTATGTGTAACTGGGTCACCTTGCAGTATAGTAGAAAACTGACAGAACATTGTAAACCAGCTATAATGGAAAAAATAAAAATCATTATAAAAAAAGAAAAATAGTATTATGAACAAAAAAAAAGTTGGGCACTTTTTAGAAAAGACACTCTATAAATATATAAACATCATTTTGTCTAATAGGAAATCGGTTGTCATGGTAGCTTTTAGAAAATATAATCTTTAACTTCAAAGCATGTTACTTATGCACTGGGGTGTCTTTAAAATGTAGGTCATGTGAAATTGGTAATGCTAGACCTCATATGTACTTGCTTTTATATAAGATTTATTTGAGGTATGGAATTCATTTAGGTATGGCACCTATTTTTCTTCATTGAAATCTCTTAAAGCTTTTGTTATGCCTTTTACTGTTGAAACCTATACTGTAAAATGTACACATCAGATTGACATTCTTATAAGAAAAGTGACAAATGCCCATTCTAATTAGTTTTTGAAATGACAAAGGCAATAAACTAACCATTAGATATTAGTTACATAAGCTATGACTTTCTCAATCTTTGGATACAATTCAAATGTGTAGGTATATAACATTTTTATTTCTTTATACACCAGTCAGAGATTGAACAGAGTGATAGCTATGGTTTTCTCTGACTAAAAAGTAAATGATATCTTCTGTATTGACAACATAGCTGGTAGTGGCATTAAAAATATATTAAAATATATTTAAAGGTCTCTAGTTTTTGTTGTTTTTATTTGTTTTTGCTTTTCAAGGCCACACCTGCATCATGAGAAGTTCCCAGGCTAGGGGTTGAATCAGAGCTAGAGTTGCCAGCCTACACCACAGTAACACAGGATCTGAGCCATGTCTGCAACCTACACCACTCACTGCGATGCCGGGTCCTTAACCCACTCAGCCAGGCCAGGGATTGAACCTGCGTCCTCATGGATACTAGTCAGGGTTGTTACCATGAGCCACAGCAGAAACTCCCAGGCCTCTAGTTTTCAAAAGTGGCATTTATTTTACAACTAATAACGTAGTTTTCTTATTTTGTATTTCTCTTCCATAGTTAAAGGTAGGAAGCAATTAATACACTTTTATTCAAAAATATTCAAAGCCACAAAGTTGTTGCTATTTGTTTATTTGAAAAAAAAAGTTATTCACTACCAGTGTGTACATGACAGACCTCCGGAATATAGGAAAATCACATGCTTGAATCTTGGATAGATATTATCTGGTAATACCTCCCTGATATAACTTGTTACTGACATGGTTGAGGGATAGAGGTGTTATCTGTCTGTCCGAATTGGGGATAGAGAAGCAGGGGGAGACACAGAGGTTATAAGAAGGAGAGAGAAATAATTCCAGGAAGAAGGAATAACATGCAGAAAGGCTGAGTGTTAACGGAAATGAGAAAAATATAACATATATAATGGAATGCCCTTGGTGCAGTTTAGCTAGTACTAGAATATCCTTTTGGGGAAAGAAGGTTAGAGAGCAGACACTGGCATAGATAATGATCCTTTTATTTCCCTTCCCAGAGTCTTAATTTGAAATGTCTTTATTGGTTCTGTGACTCTTTTATCTCTGGAGATTCTACATTATATGTTTTGACCATAGACAGGATCCTTTGCTGCTGTTTATTTGACTCAAGTCTGACCAGCATCCCACAGGTGGTGATGGTGTTTGTAGATCTGTATTTCTTTGTCTTTTAAAAAGAAACAGTCTACTTTTCTTAAAAAAGAAAAAGTCTGAAGAGGGTCTTTCTCCTACAGTGGAATGCTGTAGATGGCATTCTTTATTTGTGTGTGTGTGTGTGTGTGTGTGTGTGTGTGTGTGTGTTTAGGAGAAATACCTATTTGGATCATTGCAGAAAATAACAGATTGAAAGCAATATTGCCAGAAAGCAATGCCAAAGCAATTAGTAAGAGGGGAATTCAACTCCTCTTTCCAAACAGAGGGTAAGAAGAAGTATACAGAAAGATATGAAAGAAATGGGTAATTAGTAGCTACCCGTAAGAATGTGGAATATTAACAGGCCCATAATGATACCTCAAAACTAAAACTGCTGACTATAACTTTCATTAAGCCAAATATCTTGCACTTAATATATGTGTAATAATTAAGCCCTGAAATAGATATGTCCAGATCAGAGTTATATTTATGATCTTTGGAAGAGGGATCTGCTTTCTCAACAAAATTATTATTTACAGTGTATTAGTGTTAGTTTAAAATATGTAAAAGGTCATCTATTCTCTTTCTTCCCTTCATATCTTATGATGATTACTAAATGTGTGATGAATACTGTACCAGTAATTCAGTGCTATGTTATCTTTTGTACATTAACGTGTTTGAAAGTGGAACATAAGAACAGATCTATATCCGTCACTGAAGGTATTGTTGACGATATGAGTTATTAAATATTTATTTATTTATTTATTTTTGCTTTTTAGGGCCGCTCTAGCGGCATATGGAGGTTCCCAGGCTAAAGGTCAAATTGGAGCTACAGCTGCCGGCCTACGCCACAGCCAGAGCAAGGCAGTACCCGAGCCACATCTGCAACCTATACCACAACTACAGCAATGCCAGATCTTCAGACCACTGAGCGAGGCCAGGGATCAAACCTGCAACCTTGTGGTTCCTAGTAGGATTTGTTTCCACTATACCATGACGGGAACTCAAAATATCTCTAGTTTGAACAATTTAAAATACTAAAAATGTGCCTATAATCCATTTACTACTGCAGATGTCTTTGAATAACAATTATTTCTGACTATCGGGGGATTTTATGAATATGATAATATTTAAATGATCATTCTATGCTTTCTAAAATATCAAAATAATACTGTGCTCACTAAATTTATATGAAAGTTTATATAAAATATTTTATTTAGTTAAGAAATAGAAGAAAAATATATTTCCTCCATAAAACAACCATTTTTCTAACCATAAAATATTGCCAGATAACCAACAGGGATTGAACAACATGTTGGAACAAAAACAGTCCAGAGCTACACTTTCAAAGTTGAGCACCTGCTGTAAAATAACCATCTGTGATTAACTGTAATTTAATTATGGATTCATTTCTTTTGTGTACACTGGAAGGATCTCATAGGTCTTCCCCAGTTGGTTGAAAATCAACTTTTGGCATTTTGTTAAAGAAACTTGCATATTCTCTTAATAACACCAGCTAACTCTATCTCATTGCAAATTTTGTAAAGAGCTTCTGGGACTTTATAGTGGCATTGATAGGCAAAGAAATTATTAAACTGGGAATCGAAAGCCGCATTAATTAATCATCTGCCTTAGAAAGCTGATGCCCTCAATTTTAGGATAAGTTGGTATTTACCTACAAAAAGTCTTATGGCAACTTTAGATATTTATTGAAAAAATTAGCTAGCCAAACATTTGAGACTCACTTTAATATTTCATAAGGAGGATTTTTACTGTTTTTTTCCCACAAATATTTATCTAATTGTTTTCTCCTTTTGCGAGAATTAGATTGTGATAAAATTAAAAATGTTATATACTTTATCTTTGTGCTGATGATTATCTGATAGCTTTTTTCAGTAGATTTTTTTAAAATATCTCATTTTCACACCATAAAATTTCTTCAATAAAATTTTACTGGCTCAAACTTTTCCCTGTTTACAGGAGCCATGAGGGAGAATCAATATTCCCCTTGACCCAGATTACCTTCTGCAATGGCAGAGTGAGGAACTGTGAGCTCCCTATAAGACTAGAAAATATGGTAAAACAACCTAAGTCACCATTTAAGATCTTATATATAGCTAAAGCCACAAAATGAAAAAAAAATCTATCCAAGAGAAACTACCTGAACTTTAAGAGTGCAAAGTATATAACACTTTTTTTAGTCTGGTCAAATCTTGTCTCCATCCCTAGATGAGGGAGGGAGGTACAAAGAGAGAGAGAAGCCAAGGCCCAGAGGACTTTACTGATAAATTCTTTTAAACATTTATAAAAGATTTAACAATGACACTTCACAAGTTCTTCCATAAAATAAATATTACTTTCCAGCTCAATTATAAGGCCACTGTGATACCAACCAAAGATATCATAAGAAAACTACGAACAATATCCCTTATGATTAGAAATGTAACATATTCTCAGTGAAACACTGACAAACTGACTCTAGTAACATATAAGAAGGATTATACACCATGGTCAAGTGGAGTCAATCCCAGAAATGTAAGGTATCTTTAAGGTTTTAAAAAAAGTCAATCCATATAATATATATTAATGGAATACATGATAAAAGTCACATGATCATCTCAACACATGGGAAAAGCATTTGAAAATTTCTACACCCTTTCATGATAAAACCACTTAATAACTAGAAGTAGAAGGGAATGCCCTGAGCCTGAGAAAACATATTCATAAAATACCCACAGCTAACAAAATATTTAATAAAGGCTGAATGTTTCCTCTTAAAATCAGAAACAAGAAAAGAATATCCACTCTTGCCACTTCTACTTAATATTGTACTGAAAGGTATAGCTATTGCAGTTGGGTAAGGAAAAATGAGATTCATCCAGATTGTTAAAGAATATTAAAAAAAAAAGTAAAACTTTTCATTTGTAGGTGACTTTCTTAGATACAGAAAATCTAAAGGAATACATACATACACAAACGCAAACAAAGGGACTATCTGAGCTAATAAATGGTGTTTAGCAATGAGACAGGATTCAAGACCAGTTTACAAAAATCAGTCGTGTTTCTATATACTAGTAAAGAACAATCTGAAGATGAAGTAAGGAAACAATTCTGTTCATAATGGCAACAAAAAATACCTAGGAATAAGCTTAACAGAAAAACACAAGACAGTACTCAAAAAATTTCAAAACATACTGAAAGAAATTCAAGAACAATGAAAAGACACCACATGTTTAAAAACTTAGCATTGTGAAACTGGTAATCCTCCCCAAACTGATGTACAGATTCAAAGCAATCACTGTATAATGCCTGCTCCTATTTTCCAGAAACTGGAAAAATTGATCCTAAAACTTATATAAATATTCAAGGAACCAAGATTAACCAAAAGTGACACACACTTTCCTTCTGATACTACACAGTTAACTGTATCCAAAATAATGTTGCGCTGGCAAAAAGGAAGACATATAGATCATGAAATAGAGTTAGGATTCAAGAAATACATGGTATATTTATGGGAAATTGCTTTTTTAAAAGGGGGTCAAGATAATTAGATGGGGAAAATGAAGTTTTTTCAACAAATAGTGCTGGACCACCAGATATCTACATGCAAAATAATAAATCTGTACTCATGCTTCATTCATACTATGCACAGAAGAGAATTCAAAACAGTTCAAGGACCTAAGTGTAACAGATGAATATGAAAAATTCAACATAAAAACATAGGAGGAAATACCAGTGATTTTGAATTAGGCAAGTGCCTTATGCAAGTCACCAATTGCAAATGTGACCCCAAAAATAGATAAACTGGTATTCATCAAAATCTTAAATATCAGTGCTTCAAATCAAGTTAAAACCCACAATCAAGTTAAACACCCACAAAAATGGCAGAAAGTATTTCCAAATCTGACAAAGAAACTGTATCTAGAATATGCAAAAAATTCTTAGCACTCAATAATAAAAAGATGAATGACCCAATTAAAAATGGAGAAAGGAACTGAATCAGCAATTTTCTAAATAAAAGTTTTAAATAGCTAACAAGCACATGAAAAGGTGTACATTATTTATCCTTAGGAAAACACAAATTAAAATCAAATCCACAGGAAACTTCCTTCCTAAAGATAGCTAAAATTAAGGACTAGCAATGATATGGAGACATTTGAATGCTCCAGTCACTGCTGTTGGAAATGTAAAATGTTGCAGATAGGAAAACAGTGGGCTTATCAACAAAATCTTAAACATAGAGTTACTATATGACCCAGTAATTTCACTCCCAGGTATATAGCCAAGAGAAATGAGAACACATGTTCACACAATATTCACGGAAATATGATTCATAATAGCACAACAGTGAAAACAAACCAAATATCTGTCAACTGATGAAGAGATGAACAAAATATATATTCATACAGTGGAATATTATGTGGCCATAAAATGAATGAAATTCTACTAAAGGCTACTACGTGGATGATATTCAAATATATTACACTAAGTAAAAGAAGCCAGTTACAAAAGATCACATGTTTAATTCTATATGTTAGATGTTCAAAAGAGGCAAATATGGAGAAAAGTGGACTTGTATGGGTGGTTTTCTGCATTTTGGGTGAGGGTGGTGAGTAGGAATTGGGAATGCCTGCTAATGTGCACGGGATTTCTTTGGGGGATGTTGAAATGTTCTAAAATTAGATTGTGGTAATAGCTGCACAGTCTGGGAACGTACTAACAGCTACTGAACTCTAAACAATCAATGAATTTATAGTAAAGCAGTAAAGCTGTAAAACATATCATTACCCTCAAATTATAAGGTATGTTTAATACTAATATGTTAATTACAGAAAGTATTTAACATTTTCTTCAGGAAGTTTTAAAGTCATTTTATATGCTTTATCTTATTAAATCATGCTGTTGCATCTATAAGACAGATATAGTGAAAATTCCCATTTAAAGTTGAGGAAACTAAGCATATCAAGGTAAGTCAACTTTCCCAATATCATAACTTATAACTATAATTCAAGTCTAGGCAATCTGGCTCCAGGGCATGTACTTTCAGGAATTAAACTTGATTTCAGAGAAGTTTTAATACTAAACACTGAAGACTTTAACATTTGTACCTTTATCTGTCATGACTTGTTTATTTCCATCCTGGTCTTCAACAAATGTCAGCTGAGGCTTTACCATATGTCCATGCCTTGAGCTCAACAAATATTCTATAAATGAAAGTAAGGAACATTGTGTTACTTAACTATATTCATTATTATCTTATACGTACACAGCAATTGGAAAAATTTACAATTCCCTAAGTTAAAATGTCTGAACACTCACATCTCATATTTCCACAAATCCAACAAAACCAAAGTCTATTTCTTTCCTTGCTACCATTTCTCCAATTCCATTATCCTCTTTGAAAGCAGTGACATTTTAGTGATTTTCTATTCATAACCAATATATACTTTCCTATTTCCATGCTCATGATGATTTAAGAATTCCTTTTTATCCTTCAACTTTTAAAATATATGGTTTACTTAATCTCACTTTTTAATGCATTAATTTTTCATTTAATTTTAATTTTTGCCAATCACTTAGGCTTAATTTTTTTCAGATGTTTGTTTGTTTAACTTCTCATCTGTCTCCCAACTTTGCTCTAGGCCTCAGGCAAGGCTTTTCTCTGAACTCTTCACACTTTATTTTGATTTCCTCAGCATGAATGGGCTTCTTCCTAGTTTCTTGAAGCAACTGGATGTAAATCACAGCTACAAATCTTATTTACTTTCACTTTAAGTTTCTCCATTACTTAAGGGCCACTGTTCCTTTACACCTTCTTCTTACTATTCTCTTAATTTGTTTTTTCATTATCTGACTTATGGGATTTTTTTTTTGTGGTAAAATGTGCATAACATAAAATTTGTCATTTAACTCTTTTTTGAGCATGCAGTTTAGTGGCATTAAATATACTCACATCTTTGTGCAAATATCACCACCATCAATGTTCAGAACTTTTTCATCTTTCTCAATCTGATACTCTGTAATCATTAAACGAAAACTCCCCATTTTCTCCTCCCTTCAGCCTCTGACAACCACCACTCTACTTTCTGTTTCTATGGATTTGATTACCCTAGGTACCTTCTTTAAGTGGACTCATGCACTATTTGTCTTTTTGTGACTGTCTTATTTCACTTAGCATAATTTATCCAAGATTCATCCATGTAGCACGTCAGAAAGGCCTTCTTTTTAAAAGGTGAATAATATTCCATTGTATGTATATAAATATATACATATATCTCACATATTGTTTATCCATCCATCTGTTGAATTGATAAATCACATAGGTTGCTTCCACCTTTTGTCTTTTGTCAATAATATTGCTATTAATATGGATATCTATTGATTCCCTACCTTCAATTTTTTTTGTATATACCCCAAAGTGCAATTGCTGAATCATGTGGTAACTGTAAGTTTAATTTTTTGAGGAAACACTTACTGTTTTCTATAGAAGCTATATCTCCTGGTCCATTCAGGAAGCTATAACAAAGACCATAAACTAAGTACCTTAAATAACAAACATTTATTTCTCACAATTCTGGAGGCTAAGTCAAAGATCAAGATACTGGCTGATTTGGTGTCTGGTGAGGACTCATTTCCTGGTTCATAGATGGCTGCCTTTGCACTGTGTCCTCTCGTGACAGAAGGGACAAAAGTCTCTTGAAGGTTTCTTTTTTAAAGGCATTAGTTGCATTCATGAAGACTCCCCTCAATATTCATTGATGAAATTCTATGCTAAAAATGATCTTACAGTATAACAGCAGTGGAAACTATGTCTCAAAAATATGTATCATAAATCATGAGTTGACTTATGTGGAAGGGATCTGTATGGCCATTTTAGCAGAGATGCTAAATAATAATAGTAATGATAATAAATAATAATCAGCCTTTAGTGACTTAAAGCTTAGATATTAGATAAAACACATTGCATATTAAAGAGTAAAGGGAAGATAATATTGTCAGTGCATGGACAACCAGTAATAGATTTGATATTTGCAATCCTACAAAATTTTAAACGAATCATATCAAATACTGTATTAAAGAAAAGAGATACGAGTATATCTTGGAGGCTTAATTTTAAATGGATTAATTGTAAATGGATGTTGTTAATGAACTTTGCTTGATCATGACACTTTATATCTTCTTATGTGCTGAACTTCTCATAATGAACTAGATGGCTATATAGCCTGCCAAGTTATCGAGGTGAGTATATGTAATGTACAACATCATGTGGAAGTGGTGGGCATTAGATAAGACTCAGCAGGTGCTGAAGGCAAAGCTGTTATGAATAGATTGCTTATATAGTGTAGTTGCTAACTCTACCTCACCTGAACAAGCAATAAAAAATATTTGAACCCAGTACCGTAAATTGCAATATCATATACCAGGAATGTGTTATTGCATTATTATATCTCCATTCAAGGTAAAGGAAATCTTCCTACTGGAGAAAATTTCAAGTGGTGCATGCAGTCTGATGGGAAGGAGAAATGATCTTAGGACATTGATGTTTGCGTTCATTGTGGTCAAATGTTCAGGCATTTAGAAATAATCTAATTGGAACACTGGTGAAAAACAGATCTATGAAATAGTCCATAGGGATGAGGTTCTCAAAACATGTTTGAATTCAGAGAACTTTAAATCTAAAATGAACAAACAAATAAAGCCAAACAAAAGACAACTAATCAAACAAACAAAAATCCTGTCCTGGCACAGGATGTTCAGGTGGACTGATGACCATTATATGGACGTCAGTTAACTTTTGTCTTTTTTTTTTTTTAAGGGCTGCACCCATGGCATATGCAGATACCCAGGCTAGGGGTCGAATAGGAGCTATAGCTGCTGGCCTACACCACAGCCACAGCAACGTAGTCTGCTGACCTCAGTTAACTTTTTATTGGCAGCTGAATCTCCAAAGAAGGGCAAGGAGAATATGGAAGGCTAATGGAAACTTCCTAAAATATCAGCAGTGATTTTGAGAATGCATTCCATCTTTTTTCTCTGTCTTCATTATCACTTTATATGAGTTATATTGGTGGGAGCTTTATAATATAGGCTTGAGATTGCTGATTATCAAAGAGGCATTATAAATAAATCAGAGAGGAATGAACCTCACCCAGAAATGAAATTACTAGTTGAAATCTTTGAAAGTCCTTCCTTTTTTGTAAGAGGGCGATGATATCTTTCCATATTTAAGAGATGCATTTGATTTTGTTAGTTAAAGCATGTTATTGTTTTGAGATATATGGATACATGCTGAGTAGCTGAACAGATGGAGTATGCTGGGAATGAAGAACTGGCACTGAGCATCTTTCTAACGGTCTAGTGGACTTTCTGCAAAGAACAGACTGGAAAGTTGGAAACTACTTCCCAACTCCCTTTTCACTTGCGTTCATGATGAGAATTGTGTTCTGCCAATTAAATTGGCAGGTATTTCCAAGCTGGATTTCAGTTGGCTTCCCCATATTTCTGGACAATGAAAGCCAAAGTCAGAATGTTGAATGGCATAAAGAAGAAAGAGCCAGAATGTTTTTCCCTCTCTCTGTGCCTCAGGTTACATCTTTAGCAGCAATGCAACTTTTCCATGGCTCCTACTCCAAAATGGAATGCCCAGTGTGATTCCTGTTTCTTGGAAAGCTATGGCCTCTGAATGCCTGTGATGTTTTCTCTTTATTTTGTCTTTTAAGAGTAACTATGATTTACTGCCATTTAATCTTGGGAGTAAGGGAGGGAATCGCTGTTCACTTTTGGCTTCTCAAAACACAAATTGCTTCATTAAATTCCCTCTCTTTCAAGTTCTTGGATTGTTCTTCTGTTCTTGGAAGTTCTGATTAAAATGCTATGAAAAACAAGGTCTTTGAGTTATAAGTAGAAGTTGCTACACTGTTCCCAATATCTTGTCAAAGCTCCTTTGTATCAGGGGTCTATTGAACTAGCTTAACTCAGCATTCTAGGGTTTACTCAGTGTTTTGATGATGTTCTACAGTTGTGGCAATGGCTTCTTGATTCTAATTTTCAAATATACAGATGGCAGCTAAGGCAATATATTCTCAAACTCAGTATTTCCAGTGGTGATTGTGATCTTTAATTTTGTAAGCCTGTTCACTTGCTACTTAAAAAAAATTTAACTCTAAAATAGACTGTACTGAACCCCAGTTGCCAGTCTTTCTGGATGGCCTTTCTATTCTGAACCCCATTTAATACAACTTGAGTGTTTAAAAATATGCAATTAAGCTCAGGTTAAGATATTGCATTTTATATTTAAAATAGTTTACACTTTGATCCATTTTGAACAGCAGTTTATAAGGAAACTACTGTTAAAATTTTATAAAATTTATGAAAAATATTTTTTAAGAATATTAAATATTATTTTCTTAAAAAAGTTTCTATTTATAGCCCTTCAAGAGTTTCATAAAGCTTGTATTGATTAAACAAATAAAAACTAAACCCTTACTTGAAAGGCAATTTCAAGCAGTTATGTTGTCATGAATTTAATATTATATTGTTAAAACAACTTTTCTCAAGGGTATCCAACAACCTGAAATATCTAACAACATGAAAGGTTTAAAGTTTAAATAAAATCCAATTTCTCTTGGAAAGATTTCTTCCCCCTGGTCTGTGGGATCCTAGTATTAAAATGTTAAGACATAATATTATATTTTCATTTGTGTTTTAATCCAGCAAACATTTCTTTAATCACAGTGGCTTACCAGTAGTACTATGTGTTCTGGAAAGCTGAACTGTTTTGTTGATCTGAATTAATAAATTTTCTTAATGCTAAACATTACCCTATCCAGCAGATTTCAAATACCACATGGTATACTTTACTAGTTGAAAAATACTAAAGGACAATGTTATAATGTGTAGAGAATAAAAATGAGACATGGAAACTTTGAAGCAGATAGATTTAGATTCTAAGTTTTCTTTATATTATATATAAAGAGAATTATAAAAAATAAATATTTATATACATATGAGAGACACTACATAGATACAAATAATAGATACAATTATAGATATATGGAGAGAGATTCTTCAATATTCTGGAATGTATATTGTGTAAATTTAATAACGGAATGTATATTGTATAAATTTAATAATGCAAAGCATATATTCACTCCATTGTAATGTCTGTTGGCATCTTCACAACAATTGGTAAATTTTAATTACTACAGCAATTAAGAGGATCTTAGAAAATACTTATAATGAGCTGAAGTCATATGTTTTCCTTGTCACCCTGGAGCTTTTAGGCACCTGCCATATGTTGTCTTTAATAATTGCTACAGTTGCCTTCTCTATGTAATGTAAGTTCTTATTTAAGCGGTTTACACAATACATTCCATTGTAACTGATATATGTTTGAAAAAGCCTCTTTTCTCATTTTATTTGAAAGCACATTCAAATAAAATTTTCTTTTCTCATTTTATTTGAAAGCACATTCCTCTTTCCTCCAAAAAAACAAAGATCAAAGAAATATTCAAAGAAAACTGTATGGGAAGAAAAGTGAACAAACAAAAACAATCGTACTGAAGTGGGGATCAGAAAATCTGGAAATTAAAAATCCTTTACTTCCTTGTTCTGTGATTTTTGGGAAATAACATTTAACTTTGTTTCATACTGTTTCTTTCTTTAATTTAGGTAGATTAATAAAGATGAATTCTTCTTATGTACATGATAAGCATGAGTTATAGTGGAAAAGTGAAATGAAAAGTTTACATATAAAATATAGTTTCGGAGTTCCCGTCGTGGTGCAATGGTTAATGAATCCTACTAGGAACCATGAGGTTGCCGGTTCGCTCCCTGGCCTTGTTCAGTGGGTTAATGATCTGGCATTGCCGTGAGCTGTGGTGTAGGTCGCAGACGCGGCTCGGATCCTGCGTTGCTGTGGCTGCGGCATAGGCCAGTGGCTACAGCTCCGATTAGACCCCTAGCCTGGGAACCTCCACATGCTGTGGGTGCGGCCCTAAAATAACAAAAGGCAATAAAATAAAATAAAATAAAAAAATAAAATATAGTTTAAAATTAAATTAAAGTTTAAAGCATGTTGTTGTTCTTTCTAGACAGTTTTGAAAGCAAAGGGACATTAATAAATTGCATGATGCCTCTGATGGTCAAGATAGATACCATGGACATCTCTTGTAATAGAGCTTCAGAAACTGTGGAGAAAAAAGATGAGACATCCTAGTTCTTTTGTTCTCAAATTCTTCTGCCTAGGACATCAGTCCTCTCTTCTTGCTTTTGCACTTATCCTAAGCCCTGGGTATTAACAAAAGGAAAGGATAGGTGGTGCATTCCTTCTGTACCACTCTTGAGAAATGAGCTCTTAGGTAACCTTTAGTTTTCTCTAAGCATTAGTGATTCTTTTTATGTGATTCTGTTTTTCTAAGATTCTCTGAATTCTGTGGGAGCAGAAGCTTCCTTCTGGTCAGGCTGGATGGAACTAAAGTTTTAAAAGAATAAATAATATGGAATTGCATTTAAATTAATTTGAGTCTTGTCCTCTATCCAACTCTCTCCCTACTGCTACTCCCCACAAAGCATGAGTAAATCAGAATTCTTTTCTGAAATTCTATGCAACTTTGGAGTCCTTCTTTAAAAACTGTGAGGATGAACTCCACCTTGATTTTTTTTTTTCTTTTCCTTCAGCTTCTTGAAAATATCCCTCCACATTTCAGAGGAGATTTGTATTAGTTAATTTTTTTCTGCATTCGTAAGGCATATTAGACATTAGCTGGAGAGAACATACTCAGTCTAAGCTTGGATTGAATTTCCAATTTAATTATCAATTAATTATTGGGTACAGTTTTTAAAGGTGGCCAAAAAGAGGAAAAGCAGATGCTTAGAGCCTTACTGTATTTGCCCTCATCCCCGAGGACTGTTACAGGGCCTGCACATCTATCAGTGACACAACACCCGTGCAATAAGAATGCAGTATGTCCGAGGACTTCTTTTCTAGCTATGTCTCTGCCCTTTTTGTACTCACTACATATATATTTTGGGCACTGAATTTCTCATGCTTCTGAATTGTGATCACTATCAGTTAGATCATATTTTTATCTGGGATGGAGCAGAGGAAAAGAGTCACTGCATAGAAAGTTGTATATCAGTCTGTAAAATCCTAAAATGTGGGATAGTCTCTTTCCCCAGAGAGCATCTCCCGACTGCGAGATAAAACCCTTTTATCTAGGCATTTCTGATACCAACTTTTGCCTGAAGAAGACAATCACAAAACTATTTCTCCAGAATACAATCTTTGATCTTGTTGGACAGTCTCATAGTCCACCAATGTGGTCTAGATAATGATTTTATTTAAAATCAGGCATCAATTATTTGACTTATATTGAAATAAATAACTTTTCTCCAATAGTTTTTTTTTTCCTTTTGGACACCACCAGAGACTTAATAGGTTTTCAAAAACAACTGGTTTTAATAGTTAAAATCATTTTTAACAGATAATATAATTACCAAATTACTACAGGGTGATTATATGACCCTTATTAAAATAAGACAATTTTATAAATATAAATATTTATATTTGTATAAATATACACATAATTGTATGTCTATGTATGTATGTATGCATTTATCTATAATCTTTCTATCTAATCTAAATACTTAATTTTTAATTTTTTTTACAGTAAGTTATTCCAGGCCTATTACAAACATGGAACTAATTACTATTCAAAGATAACTCATTCTCTTTAGTGGAGAGACCAATGTCTGAATACCAGAAATACTCATTGTTTAATGAGTACTAGCAACAGAGCAATGTGATACGTGTCTATTAACCATTTTAATGAACCAGGGGAAAAAAATCTGTTCAATACTGCATTAATTTATATTTTCAATTCAACTTATTTCCAGTTATTTAAATTACTTCATGCTATTCTCAAATGAGCACAGGGAATTAATTAGATAACTTGTGATGGAACATGATGAAGGATAATGTGAAAAAAAGAATGCATCTGGATGTGTGGCTGGGTCACTTTGTTGTGCAGCAGAAACTGACAGAACATTGTAAATCAACTCTAACAGAAATTTTTTAAAAAGATAATTTACTTATTTTTTATGTTTCATCCATTAACTTCATTTTATTATGATTTATGCTTTGTCATTCTAAATGTCATCAAATTGATTTTATCCCCAAATTTAAATGTCCAAATTTGCCTATTTATACATTTTGACAATTCCAGAGACCTTCTAAAATTAGCACTAACGTGTTCAACTTCCAATGATTATTTTTGTCATGACTAGAGTCATCTATCTGAAATGGAAAATAAACCCAAGCATTATCTATAAAATCTCTAATAAAAAAAAATATATGTATAAGCAATACACAGTCATAGGACATTCAGCGTTTCAGATTATAATTTTGTATTATTAAATATATAAAAATAGTAAATAAGGAAATGCAGACATTATAGAGTTTGCCTAACATTTTTCTGAATTAGATCTAAAATTTCTATTAATAAGTGTTTATTTTTTGTAATAGGCAGGTTTAGAACATAAATTGTTAAGAGGCATTTTAAATATGCAGATATTACCTTAGTAATGAATCAAAGCAACTTTTCAAAGGCAATTAAGATCAGAAAATATACAAAAGTAATGTGAAAATTTATCAGATTCATAAATCTTTACAGAAATTTCAATTGACAAGTATACGTAATTTACATAGTTTTCTATGGTGTCTGCAAATTTAACCAATAATACATACCCAAAAATTTATACACTGATGTATTTCACTTTAAATTTCATAGTCACATTTTAAAATAAACTCCTACCCCTCCTCTTTAATACTAATTCATGAAATTGTTTATTTTAGAAGTTCTCTCCACTGGCATTTATTTTTTCCCCTTTAAAAAATGCAATGCAAGACATACACATGACTTTGGAGTGATTTCCGATTTACTGCAAAAAATTCCAATGTTGCATCAATTAAAAATGTTTTATCTTTCCAATTTTGCTTTCTAAGGTAACTGAATTTATTACAGAGAAGAAGCTACAAAATACCCTTTATCTTGGTAGCTCAAGTCATGTAATTTTTAAAAGTCCCCCAAATTTGATATATTTTATCAGGAAAATCTAATTAGCCCAATAGTTTTTGAGCTTCCTGCTTACATGCAATACAGTTAACAGGCAGTAATTTATTTTTCACTGTCAGAAGAAAATCATATGTTACTCCTCAGCTGCTCATACCTTCTCTGGTAATTGAACTGCTTCAGATTATCTGCTTAGGAGGGCAGATATTCTAAAAAGATCCTTTAAAAAGCCATTTCCAAGTTATAACTCTATTAAAACAGAAGAATTGCCCCTAACTGATCCTTGTGGGAGAATCCTTGCTTTAATATCCCCAAGCAATTCTCTGGACATTAGTTTGAAGTATGCAGGATCTACTTCTTGCAAACAAAGAAGAGAGTGTCAACATTTTTTATTGATGCAAGAAAATGGAATCAATTGCTGGTTTCCAGACACCAGATGCAGATGTCATCCTGATTTCACCTTGGGAGGCATGTTGTTTTTATCAGTCCTTATCCAAGCCTAGGTCTTCTCTCTTCCTATCCTACAACCCTCACTTATCAGAGAGGCAGCATTGGCAAACTCTTTATCTGGGTATTTAAAAAAAAATTCTTCCTCTTCTTTTATTTACTCATTTATTTATTTGGGTCGCACCCACAGCATATGGAAATTCCCAGCCTAGGGGGATGAATGGGAGCTACTGCTGCTGGCCTACGCCAACACTAGATCCAAGTCAGATCCTGCAACCTACACCATAGCTCAGGGCAACACTGGACACTGGATCCCCCACCCACTGAGCGAGGCCAGGGATTGAACCCACATACTCATGGATTCGTTTCCCCTGTGCCTAATGGGAACTCCCTTTCCTCTTATTTCTCTTCTAGGTCTTATTTTCTTTGTGATCTTACAATGAAACATTTTCACCTACAAATGATATACTGCTTTTGCATCTATTTTCATATTTTATCTTCCCTTTATTATGCTTTTAATCTCAGAATTTTCCCATATGATTATATTAAAGAAGGAAGACTCCAACGTCCACGTAGTAACACAATGCATAATCTCACAATGAGATTTTAAATCTACTCAAAAATTATTGGGAAGGAGTTCCCACTGGGTTCAGTGGGTTGAGAACCCAACTAGTTTCAATGAGGATGATGCAGGTTTGATCCCTGGCCTTGCTCAGTGTAAAGATCTGGCATTGCCTCAAGCTATCTGGTGTTGCTGTGGCTGTGGTGTAGACCTGCAGCAAATCTGATTGAACCCCTAGCCTAGGAATTTCTGTCTTCAAATGCTGCAAGTGCAGCTGTAAAAGGAATAAAAAGAAATTGGCGGGAAAAGAAGAAACAGAAGGCAGTCCTTGTAATTTTGACAAAGCCAATGGCACTATAGCATCTTGTGAAAACTCAAGTTCATTACCTCTGTCTAAATGATCATTTTCAAATCTCAGAAAATAGTTAACCTTTCACTTGAATCACCACATACCATTTGAACAAGGAGTATTTGAGGACCAAGAATTATCCTGGAAATGATAAAATGTAATTCATTTCAGTTTCTTATATCTTCATCCCATTTAGCTTTTTCAAGCAGAAATTTCATAAAGTAATTACTTACCACTTTAACAGTAGAACTATCATGTTCTCATCTAGGAATTTTTAAAAACACTGTTCACTTATTTTACTCGTGTTAGCTCCCAATGTATTTTCCCTAATTGCTGAAGCATAACACCAGGGTTGTTTGCAGGGTGAAAATTTAGCACACACACTTTTAAAGAGAGTTATTCAGAGTTAAAATCTCTAAATTGGAACTGGCCTCATTTTTAGATGGGAAGAAGAGTGAATAAAAAATGCTTCTGTATAAAGTGACTGACCTTCCCACATTTAAAAAAGAAAAAAAAAGTCTCTCTTTATATTCTCCCTCTTTTTCCTGCTTACAAAGTAAATGAGATTTCTAAATTTTATTTCTCAATTGCTATTTTATTTCTCAGTTCTGTTTCCTCACTTCCACATTTCAGATCTTGGTTGTTAGCCTAATTTCTACCCAGAAATTTGTTTCTATTATCAGGCAGAGCCTTATACACCTCTGAAATCCCTTGGACTTTTCACCTGCCTTTGGAAATTTGAGAAACCAGAGAATTGAGTCTTGGTAACTAATTTTGACCCCTCATTTATAAGTAGAGGAAGACAGATGAATTTTTCAACAGAGGTTATCCTAATTTGCTGAGGACTACCATCTAGTTATATTCAGATATCAGTTCCTCTTTTAAGTGGACTCTTCATATAAATTTAACTGGGCTCTTTTTTTTTTTTGATCTTTTTAGGGCCACACATGAGGTATATGGAAGTTTCCAGGCTAGGGGTAGAATCGGAGCTGAAGCTGCTGGCTTATGCCACAGCCACAGCAACATGCAATCTAAGCCATATCTGCAAATTACTCCACATCTCACAGCAACGTTGGATCCTTAACCCACTGAGCAAGTCCAGGGACTGAACCCAAGTCCTCATGGATACTAGTTGGGTTCATTACCACGGAGTCAAGATGGGAATGCCCCTTTTTTTTTCCCTAATGCCAAGTGCTTCACATCCCACTTTCGAGGATAGCTACAGCATTTCTAGTATATTGCACACTTACACAAGCAGATAATACATCGATTAAATATAATTTAATTAGCCAGGTATACCAAAATCGTGTTGGAATTAATATGCACATAACAAGCAGGAAGGAAGAGAATTTGCTGCTTAAGTTTCCTGGTCCAAAGATCTACAGTGGTATTGTATAGTGATGGGAAGGGATTCCTTACATGTCAATGACACTGTACACATTAAGTCATGTCTTTCTGGATCTTTCTGGATCTATGAAGCTCTATTTGTAAATGTCACTGCCACTTTATACTTGAAGCTGCCATCGTCACTCCAGAAGCTGAAAATAAGTTATCTAATATGCATAGAGAGAATATACTATATTGACTGTTACGTGAATTTAAGGCATTGTTTACAAATATGGAATTTCCTTGAGTTTTGTACCTAACTTGAAGTTAGCAAAGCCACACCCTCATCTGATAGAAGAAAGAAGAGTCAAAACCCAGGTGTTTCTTTCACAGTTTCCAACATTCTGAAAACCATGTTTTCCTTAATTTCTTATTGTTCTCATAATTTACCAGTAAAACGAAGAGGGAAAAAATTACAAATGTTTTCTGTATCTGAAATTAACAATGAAATCTCATATATTACAAACTTCAAAACAGTAATTTACTGGAAAACTGTCTTTCAACTTTAAACAGAATTATTTTTCTTTGTTTTTGATGAGAAAATTAATCTATCCATTTCTTCCTATGCTCATTGTTACCCAGAAGAAATATCTATATATGACTAGTTAAATATTCTCATTAAATGCTATACTTCTTAAGAAATTGCTTTATAATATATAAAACTGCCCTGGTATACCCTACCAGAAAAATTCTTTAAAAATTATACTAACGCTCATTAGAATTCATCTTTAGAAATATAATTTGATAAAAAAATTTAAACAAAAGCAAATCTTCATAGTCTTTCTAGATAATACAATTTCATTTGAAAGGATTTATCTCATGGAGAGATGAGCCTTAGAGAAATAATTTAACAGTGAATATTTCAAGATCAGTGACACATCTGTAAGAGAGAAGTATTGCTGATTTTTCACTTTTAGCACTTCTCAGATGTGGCAATAGATGGTTGCCAATTTTACACATAAGGTGTATTAAACCCAACACTAATTTAGGAAACCATAAATTGAAAAGCTAAAGCTACCAACAATTATAAAAGTGTGACACTGGAATAGAACAGACTGTTTAGATAAAGATTTATACCTATACTTACTTCTAAAGTATTAAATGTGGATTATTTAACCTATAAAAAAAACTGGCCAACATCTAGAAAAAAATTATAAATTTACATTCCAATTGATACTGGTATTCATGCTAGCTGTATTAAATGTTTTACTATAAAAAAATAAATCTATATGGTAATTAAATGTAAAATTTATATAATATTAATATTGAATGATAAAGCTGTAAAAACAATATAAAAATAAAACTCTGGACACAGTAGTTTTCTTACATAGAAATTCAACTATAAAATTATATTTTGCAAGACTAAAACACTCTAAACTAAAATGAAACTACAAAGCAAAAATTTTCACCATGCTCTAGAGACAAAGCTTTCGTATACTTAATATGTAAAGATAATGGTAATATAAAGATAATGGTAATATAAATTAGAAAATAAAAATTTTTTGATTCAATAAAATAATATAATATTCTAGTCAAGTTGTAAATTAAGTAACATAAAAGATTGTCATACATATTGGGTAGAATATTCAAATCTGCCAATAATAAACAATTGCAAATTAAATAGCAAGAGCAAAAAGGTGTTCACTTTGAAAATTTTTATACTAAAGGGCAGTACTAATAACCAATGCAAACAGTGGTATGTGAAGGTAGACCCTTTGTAGACTTTCATAACATACAATCTTTGGAGAAAAAAAAAATCATTAATTTTTTTTTCTTACTCTTATACCTAAAAATGTCCCTGTAGAAAAATATACCGCAACAATATTAAACATAAAATAAGCAGCATTTTCTTAACAACTGGAAGGTTTTAGACATGCTTATTCCCCAACTGCTAAGTTCTTTGAGGGGCATCTATTAAGCTTGTTTTATAAACTAAGCCATATTTTAAATTCTATGCATACCGAGATAAATAAGACTCAGTGCATGATTTGAGGCACCTTAAAATTTATACATATAAAATATGTATATGTGGGGAGTGTATGTTATTATACTCATTTAAGTTTACTAAATATCTGCAATAGGTTTCTATCTTCTAATAGCACTAGGGAAGTGCTAATATTATTAAAATAGCCTCTAGTCCAGCCCATCTTAGTCATGAGTGGGTTTGTTTGGCCTTTGATTTTTTTGTTTTTGTGTTTTACCATCTCCTAGGTTCTATGTTGCTATGTGTGGTATTCAGTGTCCAGGATGGTCCCCAGTGATTATAACATTCCTATGCAGACTTCCCTCCCTTCCTGACTTACAATCAGTATGGTATTAAAGAAATGATGGTGTATGGTTTCTCGTATTAGGTCATGAAAGATATGATACTTCCATCTAACTCTCTCTCTAGGATTACTTACTCTTGGAATAGCCCACTGTCATAGCATGAGGACATTCAAGCAGCCCTGTGTAGACGTCCATATGGAAAGGGAACTGATCTTTGTGCCAATAATCAGCCCCAAGTTGCCAGTGTGTTAGCGAGTGAATTCACCAGTCCCATTCAAGTCTCCACATGACTGGAGCCCAAACTGACATCCTGACCATCACTTCATGAGAAATCCTGAACCAAAACTCTAAGGCACCCCTAGATTCTTGACACCATGAAAAAGTATGAGATATAATACAGGCAGTCCTCATTTTGCCTGGTTCTAATATGCACAAATACCAGTTACTGTTGTTTAGTTAAATGACACTAGTCTTCCAAGAACCCTGTTCAAATTACAGTTACCTGACACATTAACAGTTTTTGATGCCAGTTTTTCTAACCATAAATTTCTATGTAAGTATACAAGATGCTATCCCTTCCAGTGAGTAATCATGTCACTTGTTTTCAAAATCTGTCACCGATTGGTCACTGCACATCTGTTACTAGGTTCATCCACAGACGGCAAAGTGTGTAGCTGTGTTGCTTCTTTGTGTCCCAGCCAAAAACCCTTTCCAAAATGGATACTCAAAAGAGGGAACTGGCCCACAAAGATGAAAGTTCCCTTAAGAATTATGCCAAATCTACTCTGATTTTGTGTTCCATAAATGGAAAAACAAAGCCTGGATGACAGCATATCTATTTATAAAATGTTTACTTAATATTTTAAGCCCATGTTTGAAAACTTCTCAGAGGAAAAAAATTATTTCAAAGTATTACTACTGAATTATCATGTACCTCATCACCCAAGAGCTCTGATGAAGATGTACAAGATTATTCTTGTTTTTATGCCTGCCAACACATCTATTCTTCAGTCTATGATGTAATTTCAATTTTCACATCTTCTTATTTAATAAATATATTTTGTAAGGCTGTCTTTGCCAGGTATAGTGATTCCTCTGATTGAACTGGGAAAAATAAATTGAAAATACCCTGAAAACTATTCACCATAAGAGACAAAGTTAACTTTAACCTTTATAGAATATTTTAGGAAAAAAGTAAATACAGCTGTAGTGGAAATAGCAAGAGAACTGAAATTAGAAGTGGAGCCTGAAGATGTGACAAAATTGCTACCATCTCACGATAAAATTTAAATGGATGAGGAATTGCTTCTTATGGATGAGCAAAGAAAATGGTTAACTGAGATAGAATCTACTACTGGTGAAGATGCTGTGAAGTTAGCTGAAAGGACAACAAAGAATTTAGAATATTATATAAACTTGATTGATAAAGAAGTGACAGGTTTGAGAAGACTGACTCCATTTTATATGTCCTCCCATAGGTAAAATGCTATCAAACAGCATTGCATGCTACAGGAAATTGTACCTGAAAGAGTCAATTAATGCAAGCTATATTGTACTACCGAAAAAATTGCCACAGCCAGCCCAACCTTTATTAAACACCACTGTGATCAGTCAGCAGCCATCACCCTCAGGCCTAGATATTCCAGCATCCAAAAAATTATGACTCATTGAAGATTCAGCTAATGGTCAGCAGTTTTTAGCAATAAAGTATGTCTTAATTAAGGTATATACATTGTTTTAGGATTGAATTCTTCTGCATACTTAATGGACTACAGTGTATTGTAATCATACATTTTATATGCACTGGGAAACAAAAAAATTGTGTGACTCATTTTATTGTGATTTCCTTTTTGTGGTTATCTGCAAGCAAACTCACAATATCTCTGAGGTATGCCTGCACATGTTAAGTTTTTCTTTCTGGGAATGAGCAAGTGAGGCCACTAAGAGACCAGAAAGGTCAAGCTTTTTGTCTTTTTTTTAATAATTATTTTTATTTTTTCTATTATAGTTGGTTTACAGTGTTCTGTCAATTTTATACTGTACAACAGTGACCCAGTCATATATATATACATATATATACATACACATATACGTGTGTGTGTGTGTGTGTGTGTGTATACTTTGTCTCACACTATCCTCCATCATGTTCCATCACAAGTGACTAGTATAGTTCCCAGAGCTATACAGCAGGATCTCATTACTTATCCATTCCAAAGACAATAGTTTGCATCTATTAACCCCAGATTCCTAGTCTATTCTACTCCTTCCCCCTCGCCCTGGGCAACCACAAGTCTATTCTCCAAGTCCATGATTTTCTTTTCTGTGGAAAGGTTCATTTGTGCCATATATTAGATTCCACATATGTGAAATTATATTGTATTTGTCTTTCTATTTCTGACTTACTTCACTTAGTGTAAGAGACTCTAGTTCCATCCATGTTGCTGCAAACGGCATTATTTTGTTCATTTTATGGCTGAGTAGTATCCCGTTGTGTATATGTACCATAACTTCTTTTTTTAAATTTTTAAATGACTTTTATTTTTTCCATTATATCTGGTTTACAGTATTCTGTCAATTTTCTACTGCACAGCAAGGTGACCCAGTCATGCATACGTATATACATTTTTTTTCTCACATTATCCTCCATCATGCTCCATCACAAGTGACTAGATATAGTTCCCAGGGCTATATAGCAGGATCTCATTGCTTACCCATTCTAAAGGCAATAGTTTGCATCTATTAAGCCCAGATTCCAGTCCATCCCACTCTGTCCCCTTCCTGCTTGGCAACCTCAAGTCTGAGGATTTCTTTTCTGTGGAAAGCTCATTTGTGCCATATATTAGATTCAAGATAAAAGTGATGTAATATGGTATTTACGTTTCTCTTTCTGACTTACTTCATTTAGTGTGAGTCTCTAGTTCCATCCATGTTGCTGCAAATGACATTATTTTATTCTTTTTGTATGACTGAGTAGTATTCCATTGTGTATATGTACCACATCTTAATCCATTCGTCTGTTGATGGACATTTAGGCTGTTTCCATGTCTTGGCTATTATGAGTAGTTCTGCAATGAACACATGGGTGCCTGTGTCTTTTTCAAGGAAAGTTTTGTCTGGATATATGCCCAAGCATGGGATTGCTTTGTCATATGGTAGTTCTATATTTAGTTTTCTGAGGTACCTCCATACTGTTTTCCTTAGTGGTTGTACCAATTTACATTCCTGCCAACAGTGTAGGAGTGTTCCCTTTTCTATATACCCTCTCCAGCATTTATTATTTTTGGATTTATTAATGATGGTCATTCTGACTGGTGAGAGGTGGTACCTCATGGTAGTTTTGATTTGCATTTCTCTAATAATTAGTGATGTTGAGCATTTTTTCATGTGTTTGCTGGCCATATGTATATCTTCTTCGGAAAAATGTCTATTCACGTCTTAATCAGAACTTGTTTTGAACTCAGAAAGTAATGATGTTTTAAGAAATCAAGCAACCAAAGAACTCTACCTTCTTGTCCTTATTAATGCTAATTCCCTATGTTCACTTATGCTAATATGATGACACAGCAGAAAAGGGAACCCTAGATTCTTTCCCTTTCAGTCCCTCTTTACTCATCAGTAAGCTAAGGATTAAGTGTGTTGGTAGAATGTGTGCATATCAAGAAATGAAATTTAAGAATAGTTGAATGAGTTTTGTGAAGTATTGCTACTCTTTTGGTAAGAAGGCAATACATAATGCATGTATCAGCTATGAAAGATGAATTACACAATTTCTGTCATTCCTCATACACATGAAATGCCCTTACATTTGCTTTTAAAGCTGGTATTGAACAAAATAAATATAAATAGTAAAATTCCAGTTAATAATTAATTTTTTTAATTTTCTTAGAACTATATTAATATAAAAATACTGTGATAAGTTGAAAGAGAGAGAAAAAGGGTAATACTCTGTATGTTAATACCTTCCATGTAGATTTTCCCCTCTTTTTAAATACACTCTTTTCCCTGACATCCCTGAATATTTTTCATTTTATATTGTGTCCCAAAAATGATGTAGCTGGGCCTGATTCAGGACATAGTCACATAACTAAAGAATGCAATGAAGTCTAGGAAATCTAGACTATTTAGGTAGTATCATGACCCCCAAAATCTAGAGATATTAAAAAAAAGCATTCACCTGGCTGTGTAAGGGGGTGTGCCAGGCAGGACTACTTTGTTCAGGTAAAAGTAACTGCCCCCAACTGGCTGCTCCTATCCTGCCCACCTGTAGCTGCTCAGGCTGGCCCCACTCAGGTGAAAACATGCTCAACCCAAGGCCAAGTGGGTCAGGATGAACAGGCTGTGACCTCTGCCCTCAGAGGTCACTTAGAGTCAGCTGCCCACAGTTCTGCCAGTCCCTACCATCTCCCTCCACAGTTGATCTAGTCTCATCATCCTTTGCTGCCAGCCACCTGCCATGGGCTCTGGCTGTTTCTTAAGAAAGAGTCTACCTGTTCCTGCCTGTTTGTAAGAAATGCAAGGCAAAGGAAAGGAAATCTGCCCAGTGGCCCCAAAATGACACCACCAAATCCATTAAATACAGATAGTCTGGAACAGCACTTATTTATTTCAGAGTTTACCCCTTCTACTCAGGCAGTGCATTAGTAGATGCAACCTGCACAAAACCACAAGGAAAAACAATTCAGTCTATACATGTTAGGCCCTAAAGCAGGTGGGGCATATACTCTGGGTGGGAGCTCCTGGCCAGGGCTCTCCTCCTGGGGCCAGAGGGCAGTTCTGAGGATTCCGTTACACTACTTCCCTTAACTGGAACTAGTGCTATTGAAGCGGCTAGGTGCCCACCATCCAGACATGGCCCCAAAGCGTTCACCTGCCTGCATCCAGAGCCGGAGTCCAGGGCCAGCTCAGGCTGCTCCTTTTCCACCACTCTGCCTGCATTCTCCGTTCTCATCGAACCACTGGACCCTACCCACAGGAAATGGCAGTGTCACTTCTCACTGTGTCAAGGGACAGGTACGGTCCCAGCACGTGCCTTATTGCCCACCAGCTCCACTCTTTCCTTCACATTTACAACAGTCCCAACCTGGGCTCTACCTCCCAGAACTCCTCTCCCCAGTCCAGCCACCAGACAGGTCCCCCAGGTCCAATCACATCAGTCATCAGTCAGTCCCAGTGGCAAGGATTCCTCCACAGTGGCAGCTGTGCTCACTGCCTTGTGACCTCATCCCCACTCGCCCCTTTGTCATCATCCCCCAAATTCAGGTGCCTTCCCTACCCCCATCCCCGAACCCCCATTTCATTTCTTGGAAGCCTCCTGTTCTCAGGGTCTCAGTTTGTGTGGCACTGTATGCTTTGCCTTGCTCTGCGAGGTCAGTACAGCTGCCCCACCCAATGGCTCCTCATCCCCTCTGCAACCCAAAGCTCCCAGAGAAGCTGGCGTTTCCTAAACCACATGCAATTCAGCCACAACAGGTGATGATTGAAAACACGAAAGCATACATGATGTGTACCAGGAGAGCATCAAGGGAATTGCAAAGAAGAATCTGGGAGATGAGGCTTACCTGGAACCGCCCTGAGGATACTGCGGGTGGAGTCAAGTGGGTGGGCTGGTGCCGGAAGACGAAGATCAGTAAGTATGGATGGGGAGGAGCCGTCTGAGCCGCTGCTGGGTGCCTCACTGGGAGGCCTGTGTGATCTTGACCATCACTGCCAGGTGGCTCTGAGACACACACAGCAGGAAGGAAGGAAGGGCGGGAGGGAGGGAGGG